>APFE030007837.1:0-41318 GCA_000404065.3 Pinus taeda | reverse complement strand
TACTTGATGATCATTTGATGTTTATGGATCCAGTTTGAAAAATTTATGAAAAGTGGTCCTTGAAAGAAAAGAAGTAGGGGGTTGTAGCTCCCTTCCAGGAGAGACTGGAAAACGAGAGAGAGTTGTAGCTATCTGCAGGTTGCAGCCTGCGTACTGGTAAAGGACTGCACCAGTACAAGACCATGTAAAAGGAGTTTCTAATTTGAAAGAAGATAGAGACATATTGCAGCAGGTGGTTTTCACCCACATTGGGTTTCCACCTTATATCTGGTGTTCTTTGATGTGACTGTTTGTTTTTCCTATTCATGCTCATTATTTTATGGTACTGATATGCAAAAATAATTCAAGTGTAAATAAGGAAGATTTGGTAAATTAACTAGATAATACTGATTCACCCCCCATCTCAGTATTATTTTCAACAGAGATTGCATGCCCAAATGGCAAGTTCTTCACACTTGATAACAAGTTCACCTCATTGGCTTTCGATCGAGTGATTTTATGGGTGTTTGACTTCAGTTCCTCTATTCACAATCTATGGATTGTGTTGATAGTACCTTGAGGACCATTTTCATTATTGATGGTTTCTCTCATGCTTGTTAACATTTTACATCATCGATTGGTAATCAAGTGACTTTCTAACATGTTCGATGTCAACACATCTATTCACATGTTAGAATTTGTACTTTGATCGGGTTGTGTTGGAGCACAAGACCTTGGGCTTAGATCTTAAAAGTCTAGTTTGCGAAGTGATGTGACACGATTATGTTAATATACATGTCTCTTTCAGATGGATGGCTGCAACCATACCATGAGTTATCATATGTGATCCCTCTCATTATTAGATGGCTGCGACCATATCTTGGTTTCGATGTGATACTCTTTATTAGATGGAAGTTCCCATGCCTAGATTTGTTTACATGATCATTATATGGATGGTTGCATCCATAGTACGATTCATTTACCATTTTGCAATGGTTTTATTTATGTATATGTATCTGTACTTGCTTGCATGTTTTCCGATGATAGGCACTAGTTCCCCTCACTGATTCATAAATAATTTCATCCCTCACTCTAGTTTGACCTTCATGCTTTAAGGGGCATCTGTTACACAAAATTTTGTCATTTTCCTTGTACTCCCCGTTCCTTGATCCTGGAGGATGTCTATAGTGAACCCTACATGCTTTCCCTTCATGAAAAAAACTCCCATTGTGTCCCTATTCATGAGAAGAAAAATTCTCTTTTGCACCATTTTCCCAAAATCTTCTATTTTTCCCAGTTTACAAGACTGACGCTAATGACCCTTGTCCTCCTCATGCAAATATGAAGGGATTAACACTGTCCCTAGCGCTGACCGGAGCAACTGAGATTTATTCTAATCGTGCCAATCCTCTTATGGAAAGTTTTTTAAAGAAGGAGCCAAAGCTTCCAATTCTAGAAGCTTCGTAATGGAAGTTTGGTAAATGGTTTGACCAAGTGGGGTTGAGGATGTCAATTTGGGCTCCTTTCCCCTATAAGGATGGAACTACCTCAAGAGATAAGACCTTTTCCGATGAGAAGAGGATCCATCTCCCATACATTCATGCTATATAAACCTCCATTTTTCCCAAGCACAAGCTAGTGTTAATGTTGGTGTGCTAGTGCTAATTAAGTTTAGAGTAAACAACAAGCTATTCATAGTTGTAGCTCTCTAGTTGTGTGAGGGAGAAGTGTGAATTTTTTTTAGTGTGAAATGTAAAGGGAAGAGCCTTAAAACTATCATTGTTGAGGCCATCATGGAATGCTAATGGAAGTATGTGTGAACTTGATTCTATCAGAGGAGAATGGAAATGCCAAGACAATGGTTGTAATTGCTTCTTGATCCAATATATATGAAACTATCGATTGATTTCCTACATAATGTGTCATCTTACATGTTTATGGCCTAATGTTTCTTGACTTGTTAAGTAGGTTGAATTAGAATTTGTCTATTATCATAGTTGTTGTTTACTTGTTTCAGGTGTTTGAAGAAGGAAATGAGAGATATCTAGAGCAAGAAAGTGAGGTAATCATTGAATGGGATAAGCATACTAAGAGGTAGGACCTCTTAATTGGTTATAACCTAAGGAAAGCTTCCATAGAATCTATGGGTTGTGGCTAGACCCATTATCGGGCTAGAGGAATTGTTTGTGTCTACACTCATAATTTTAGTTCACCATAATGATGGTTACTCATGACAAAAGTCAACATATGGTAAAAAAAGTATTAAGAGGAGGTGGACCTCAAAATACATGTGTTGTTTTATGATGAAATTCGATTTTGAGAGGCGACGAAATGACCTTTCTTGGAAAAAGGGCTCGGTAGTGAATTGTCGAGTCATCAAAAACTGAAGAAGACCCATTATAGATCTCAGTAAGAGCTTTCCAATGGTGTTGATGGTTCATCAAACTGAGCTACAGTCTAGTCACAATGCGTGACAGAAAAACTATGGGTTTTCCTATAAAAGGGTGTTTTTCCTCTAATTTCAGAGGAGGAGAAGGCCCTAAATCTTATGGAGATCATAGCAGACAAACCTACCATTGGAATTAGGATCTATGACTTTTAGGCAAGTGGCCTTACTTGTCTAAATATGGCCTTAATTCTTCTTGGAATGATGGTTCCTAGTGAAGAATTAAGGGAAGCAGAAAATGAGAATGAACTGCTAGAGGAGGTCTAGAACCATCCTCACCCACTAAGTCGAAGTTGGGGACTATGTGGACATAGAGTAGAATATTTGAAGAGATGGTATCAAACATCTATGATATGTGATGGGCATATGGCTCACCGAGGAGGCCGATAGGACAAAATCTCCAAGGAATGGGAGGATAATTGACCATACATAGATCTAGTGAGATTTAGGCTGAGACTTAATTGAGAAGATGGCCAGGAGAAAAATATCATGCCCTAAAGCATGGGATACTGATCTCGTATGCAAAGGTGGGAATGATACCTCCAAGTGCTCGAAAAAGGGATTCAAGCATATCATCCAACTTGGCACAAGATCCTCCAGAGGATGATATAGGGGCCTATATGCCCCCCAGTTGCTATGGGCATACCAGATGTATTTAGAGCTATGGGATCCAAACACTTATATGATACATAATATGATTATGCATTTTATATGACAATGATGGTTCTCCATTTGTTTGTTTATGGTTATCTTATGTGGTATACATGTGATAGATTCCATTCTAGAATATTGTTTGCGATTGTATCTACATAGTGATTTTTGGCTCTAGGCATATGACTGCACATAATGGTTTGAAATTCACATATCGATAGCTTAACTCGTAGATATTTTCTAGATAGGACTTGGTTATGCACATGATACACACCATTCAATTGCATGACAAGTAGAAAGGAATCTAAACAGACATGAATATGAAGGATGTGTTGAGCAAGGGCATCGACTAACTAACCTATCAATGCATCATATTCGACTTTATTATTGATGGCAGCTTCAATGCACATGCTGTTTGAAAGGACTAATGTATGCAAGGGGGTAAAAATGGCTTAGGCTATTGAGACTAGATTTTGGTAGAAGCGACCCACACCGTTGGTATGACTGATATACGGTGTGGATGATGGATCCATATGAAAGGTGCAAAAGATAACCAATGAGATAATGCAATCTACTCAACTTCATGGAAGAAATAAAGACACAAAAATCAAAGGGATGTGTTATGAGCAGAACTTCTTGAGGTAGAGTGCATTGGGAGAATTAAGAAGGAAATGGCCTTCAAAATACTTCGAAGAAATGCCACCTTGATTAAGTGCAGGGGTAATTAGGGGTATACATAACTTCCATGGTGTCCTCATCAGGCTAGAAGATGGGCAGGTGGGAGGAGTACTCACTACATGATGTGGTGACATTACTTGGTGCATTAACCTCAGAAATAAGGTTCACATGCGCATCGCCTTGAATGGTAGACAACGAGCTAGTAGATGGAGGATCTACAGATGTTGAGACATGGGATTTTGTTGAAAGATGTTGGATAGAAGTGTACAGAAACCTCAGAAAGGTTTTTCTGTGAGGAACTCAAGGATGATGACATGTAAAGGATATGTCCTGTGGTGTCTATCGTCTCAACATCGTGGAGAGGGATAATGACGGTGGGACCAGAGTCCCCCTATTTTGGTTGACTAGTGGTACTAGAATCTACAGGTAGATGCATAGATGATCAACTACGAGTAGCCTCATATTTGCAAAGCACCCCAAGGCAATCGTGAAATTCATCAAGATGAGGGAAACAATGGGAATAATGACCATGATGATCACATAGGGCACAAGGGTGATTTGTGTGCAGTATTTTGAGTTTCTTAGGTGGGCTCGACAAGTTAACATCGATTTCTAGGATATTTGACTTAGGGAACACTTCATGAACCAAAGCTTTAAGTTGAGGAAGTTTAGGACAATTATTGGTGGCATTCCCAACAAATTTACACAAATCACACGGGGGTGACAACTTTTGGGACTTAGGGGCTAGAGGAGCTTGGGGAGCCTTATCCTTACGTTCTTTCCTCTTAGGTTCCCCCCTTGTTCAGATGCTTTTGCAATAGGATCTGGTCCTTATTGAGGTTGTGATGGAACTGAACCAGTGACAGTGGTCATGGGAACCTATTGAATTGGGGTCAAAGCACGATAAGGTCTTAGCTGACCGGAAGGAATGTTCACAGGGGGATCAATGTATGTTGGCTTATGGGGGCTTGACCCAGGTTTAGAGTTATTTAGCCAAACAAATCCCTACACTAGCCCTTTCAGCATCAGCTCGCAGAGCGTAGATTGAAGTCTCACCTGAAGCAGTATGGGGGGATGTTGGAACCAAGTTTCCGCAACCTTGATATCTCTGTGGTGTCGATTTAGTCCAACTATGCTTACCTTTGTGCAAATCACTTCGAATATTATTCTAACCTTCAATACCTTCACGATCTATTATAATCTTCTTGTGTTTACTTAATCAACACATTTATACACATTCAAAGATCATATAAGCATTAAAATTGCAATGTATATCCAATGTAACATATGCATAAAACAAGAAATAAATACATAGAAATGGTAGGAAGCTTCTCTTTATCAATACTTCCAACTGTTATAGTCTCAACTCGCCCTACGCACTCAGTTGTAGGGGTACGCGCACTTAGCTACAGACTACTAGACCTCTGCGCACTTAGCTATTGAGCCTTCTCCTATTCTACGACCCAAAACTAGAATTTACTCCACAGATATGACGCAATTCTTCATCTTCCACTATCCCTTGATTAGATTAGATGTCTTAACTACTTAGAGCCTTGCTCTATTTATACAATCCCATGGTCCATGGACCATGAGTAGATATCTACAGCCAACATTACAATAACAAAATTTAGGGCAGACAAGCCTATGACTCTTTTACAAACTACGCACTCCGTGCCCACAAATTTCAAAGTCTTTACATCAAAATTATAATCTTTGACCAAAATCTGGGCTCTAAGCCCCAAAAATTCCCTTAGGGAATCCCGTGCCCAATAGGTCCCCAACACAAACATCATGACTTGCCCTTGAGTCACTCTGTTGGTGCAGATACCTTTGCACAAACACCTCTCAATTCTGCCTTGATCGCTACAAGTTCAGCAACAACCTCAACAACTACCTACTGTACTTCCTCGACATGCTATTCAGAGACCATTGTGGCTGAACTACTACCTTGGATCCTTTCCTACGTTGCTCGCAACTACGTGAGATTTTCTTCAATGGAGTTTGTAATGGTATATGCCTCATCGAAGCATGGCCATAGGGATGCCTTTAAAACTGCTTCCTTATGCCAAGCAACATCCACCTTCTCCTTGAGCGCTTTAGCCTGCTGCATCCTTGTGAGCCTTTGTGCAAGGGAAAATGTTTGCATGGTCCCTTTGACTTCATCGTATCTCTACTGCAGCTCACGCACCTCTAGTTTTAGCCACTATATGTTCAGATCCTCCTGCAGGGTGGTGAGGACCTCGAATGACTACTCGAATAACTTGTGCAGTCTGTCACTGCACTGTTGACCACCATGATTGTTGTCATGATTGTGGTGGCACACTGTTGCTTAACCTCTGGTAGAGTTGAAGGCTATGTCTTCAACTACAGTTTTGTTATCTAAAGTTTCCTCTCCAGCTAAACCCTGGCCATTTCTTCCTTTGCCTCGCACATCCTTGCTGTTAATTTTTGGATGCATGCCTCAACTGGTTCTTCTACTTGGATAGCCAACTCTGGGACCATCTAGCAGGCTTCCTCCACCACCTACACTAGTTATCCATTCTGCGCCAGTACCTTTTCATGCTGCAGTACCATTCGATGGGGGAACATATGCGAGCAACCTGGTAAGAGGGTCCACACCCTCAATTTCAAACTCCATTTCTACATCTTCCTACTCTACCAGGATTTATCCAAATTCTTCCTCCTCATAGGCCTTAAATTGATAGCCTTCCCCTTCTCTTTCATGGTAAGGTTAGTCCTTAACGGATTCCTAGGTGATATGCACACTAGTACCATGGCTTACTTGTCTTTCTTGGGTCTTGGCGTGCGTGGAAATTTAGGGATTTTTGCGACTGTCCCAACACTTTCTAAGGCATAATGGCTTGCATGGCTTCCTCAATAGTCATTACTTTGGTATCGGTGGTTATTTCAGGTGCTGCCATAGTTCGATTCCACAATTCTCTCAATGTCTTAGGTAATTGCTCAAGCAACGAATTCATCTTCAGAAGATCGCACAAGTTTGGGTTCATGATTTTCTAGGCACGCAACAACTCAGTTGTCAAATTACCAAGTGTTGTTTGCTAGACAACTCTTTGTAGTTTATAGTGCCTTTTGAATTTTAATTCAGCTGTGTTAGTGCCAGTGCCTTCACACTGCCATCGGTGATCAAAATTTTCTCTTTTGCATTTCATAGTAGGAGTCCCATACTGATGAGCCATTCCATTAGGTCATGGATTCATTGATGGTAGGGTTTACTTCCAGTTTTTTCTCCTCATGATCTATACTTGCCGATCCTCTTTCATATTTTAGTTATGGTTCATGATTTACTCTGCAGTTTATCTTATTAGGTCTTAGGGTTTGGTGTCTTTAGGTTTTAGGGTTTTATCATAGTCAAAACTAGTTATTTCACGCCAATAATGATCAACAAGGATATGAGGAGGCTAATAATTATTGTTAAAACCATAATTTATTAGTTTGAGAGCCGAATGTAAAGTTTTGAGGTGAAAATAGAGTATTATGTTTTTTATCTTTCTGTATGATGTAATTTTATTTTTTCTATATGTAATATTTGTTCCCAAGCTCCTCCTAAGCTTGTGATGTTTCCAAGCATCTGCCATTGCAAAAACAATCGAAGTGAAAGAGAGCATTAGTCCACTTGCAAGAAAAAGAGAATACACTTGAAAAACAGAGTATTGAAAGAGACAAAAAGACATTACAAAGATGGGTTTTCAAAAGCAAAAATTAAAAAGGGAGTTCATATAAAAAATCTTTCTCTTCTATTTTCATGCCACTATGAAATTTTGCAAATCAAAATAGCCAAGGAGAGAAGAAAATCTATTTTCTAAGTGTTATTGAGAAAAACAGAGGAAAACGTTGTGCTTCAAGAGGTTTTAGCTCGATATTGCGCTCCCGAGTGGTGGCGTTGCGCTTTAACTAGCAAAGCCTAAAAATGCTCTGAGCTTCCAAATTTCACCAAGTTTCTTCCAGATTTACTCTTGGCAAGTAAGTATTATCACTCCTCTTGTTGCTTAGTGTGCACATGTGAAAATTTTGTTGGTTCTTCATCCTCAAAATTAAAACCCTAAGTTTCCTTCCATTCACTTCATAAGCTAAAACCCTTATTCCATCACTACTATCACACTCTATTAGTCACTTATCACACCCCAAAACCCTTCCCTCGTAAATTTTTCCCATACATTCATTTGCACCAATTCCTCTAATTCATTGCCCATAGCACCATCCATACATTATCACACTGTGCAAACTAAGGGAAACATGGATAGAGACAATGATTTTGAATTCAAGGAGGAAACATTCAGTGACAGTTCTGTAGAGAGGCACAGGCAACAAAGGAAGCCTCATAAAGGAGGAAAAATCATCAAAGAGGAGACCACTAGTTTGATAGAATTACAAGCTTGCCCACTTGCAATTTCTTGTTTCAGACACCAAGCATGTTTTGAATTTTGTGAACTAGTAGAAATAGTTCAGTTTCACCATGAGCTGTCCAGACTTTTTGTGGTTCATTTACATAACAATGAGGTGACACTTACGAGAGTAACCTTCACAATATCACCAGCTATCATTTCAGAGGCCACTAGAATTCGCATTGTTGGTGAGAAATGGTACAAGGGTTAGGACCTTGATGAGGATTACTATGAGCCTTACATCAAGCCTCAATATAGAAACAAGGCAAAGAGGCTTTTCCCCTTCAAATTTTTGGAGAACATGTATGTTCCTTTGATGAGGATTATCATCAAATATTTTACATGTGAAGGAAGATTCTCCCGGTTGTATGCTTACCATAACAGACTCCTCATGCACTTCACTAGGGTAAAGATGATGAACCACCCATACTTCCTCTTTAGAAACATTGACAAGATAGATTACATTGTGCAGAAGAAGCCATACCCATAGTAGTTGAACAACATCTATCATTACTCTTTGATCAAAATCATTGTTCTTCACCATGTCAGCCTTCTTAACATTCCTTGGGAGACTTTCATTGCTTATGAGATGTTCAAAGGCCCATAGATCCCTTCACCGGTGCATCAAGAAGAAGGTGGGCCTTCTAGCCATGAAGAAATAAGGGAAGAGGTCAAGGAAACCAAAACTGCTGAGGTTCTAGCGTACTTAACATATCAGAGAGGCACAAGGATGCTTTTTATAGCTACTAGGAAAGTGTTTTCTCCACAAGATGTGGAAGGGGCCTTTCCTTCATCATTAGTCCCCAGGCAAATGTTATCTCCACAAGGTGTGGAAGGGGCTTTGCCTTCTACATCGACAAAACAGGTACAGGTTGAGCAATTGAGCAAAGGCAAGGAAAAAGTGCAAGAGGAAGATCTTGGTGATGAGGCAAAAAGATATTTTGATTTGATTGAGCAAGAGGAGCCACAAAAACTCTTTACTCATCATGGAGTTGGCATCATTGACTTGGAAGCTCAAGATGAAGAAACTGTCAAGGACATCATCATTCAAGAAAGGGAAGCTCAAATACAAGCTTTGGCGGGAAACTTAGAGAGAGCCAAGTTCATCATCAAATATTTAGATCAGTAAAAAAAACAATTGAGTGACAAGAAAGTACTCGTGGAGTTGCAAATGATCAAAACAAACAAGCAAATGGCTAAAGAGACTCATGTCACATTTAATCCTATTGAGAAAGATATTGAAAATGATAGGGAAACTTGGCTTGAGAGGGTCAACATACATCTTGAGGGACTAATTGAGAAGGCCAACAGGGATAAGAAAATTCTCCAACACATGGCTTATCATTACATGACCCACAACAAAATCTGTAACATGAGGATTAGAAAATTGAAAGCAAGGCTAAGGAGATCTTTGGAAGGAAAAAAGAAGCAAGATAGATTGAGAATGTTAGCTGAAGCCTCCCTAGTCCATCAAAGCAATTGATGGTGGCTTTCCATGCCAAATTTGGGCAAATTTTGCAAGGTTTTTTCATTTTTTCATTTTGTAATTCATAACACAAATTTTGCCCAAGAGCGTAGCACCACCGGCGTTGCGCTTCTTCCTGGGGCATCCATTGGAGGAAAAGTTGAGATATTTTTATTTCAAATGATGAGGAAATAGACCCTGGAAAGTTTCAGAAGTTTTGGAATAGATCTAGTCCACCAAAAGGTCCAAAAACTACTAAAAAATGACTTCTCTGCCTCTTTTTGGACACACAAAAGAAATCTTGGGAAATTCAAGTTCTGTAGGGGAAAATGACCTCTACATTCAAACATTCTAGGTGTTTCAGAAGCTAGACCTGAAGAAATTTCAAATGAGATATCATGGCTCAGTTTGGCTAAGGGGAAGGCCTTCAAAAGTAGGTGGAAAGTGGTGTTGCACTTAGGACCAGTGGCGCTGCGATTAGGACCATTTTGCCCAGGAAACTCAAATTCACCTAATTTGACTGTAAATTTGACTTCTCTCTCCTCATGGATGATTTCACTGATCTAATTGATGACATGACATGTATATGTAATGGTAAAATAGTGTTAGAGGGTAGATTCATTAGTCAGAGGTAGTTTTGAGGTAAATGAATCAGTTTCCCTACTTATAGAAGCAAGATGTTTAACTGCCTATATTACTGGTCCTTATTTAGAAATGGTTGAAACAACTCCTCTTCTCATGGTTTCGACCTATGGTGGTTAGGATGAGGGATTGTAATGTCTATATTATGTATTTTCTTTCTCATTTGCAAGGATTTGATTCACTTGGATGCTTTGAACCATATTGTACATCATTGTATGCAGTTTGGCAAGGAAATTAATAAGAATTGCAACTATTTTTATGGGATTCTTGTGGTATGGTGCTTTTTCATAGTTTCTTATTTTGTTATCAGTTGTTCTCATGTTTTATGTATGCCATCATCTATTTCACTACTTCTAAACTAAATGATATCAAGATAGATAGGTAGAATTCATTGTTTGCAGTGCTCTACCTTGGGAAATAATTCAGTATTCTATGTTTTCTACTGTTTGAGAAGGATACATGATCGTTACATGCCCTCCTTGGCTCCTCACTAGTCTTAGATATCTCACCTCACTCATTTTCAAGTGCTAAATCCTATACCTACCTTGGCCCATAGAACACCTTGCATTCTGACCTAATTTCCCAGACCTAAATTGCCTAGCTCCATCCAATCCAACAAAAACCAACAAAATCAATCAAAACCCTTGAGCTACTATACCTGGCATAAGATCTTGTTCATGATCTAGTCATCTTGACTGATATTCATAAGGAGAGAGCCCTCTCCCGACCTGGTAGGGGTAGCTACTAGGTTAAGCTTGGTTTGTGGTTACCCTAGAATTGCTTCCCTTCAGCCTGAGGTGAATCTAGGCTCTAACATAGTGGTGACCATACTGGGGAATGAAATATTAATCACCTCGGTAATATCTTTCAACTAAATTCTTAAACTTCAGATGATGATTTTTAGAATTTGCTAGGCTGAAACAGAAAGTTGTGAAGAAAAATAAAAATTCTGAAATCTGAACACACTGGTTTTGAGAAGGTACACAAGGTCCAATCCTGATCCAAATCCTCCTCCTATATTTGAAAATCCTAATCTCATTCCGCAAATACTCATACAAGAAATTTCACTAAGTCCTAGGCCTATTTTCAGATCCCATTCTTGTCCCAGTTAATGGTTGTTTATTGAAGATCTCCCTTTTGACAAGTATTTTGATCTCTCTTTGTTTGAAACCAAATCTGAAACTACACTTGATAACTCAATTCTAAATCCAGAATTTTTGCAAATCTTGAAAGAGAAAGGGAAAACAGATCAATTGACGAATATATCTTAAATTCTCTTCAATCATCCATCATAGCTACCAATATCCCTGAGCTTTTAGAATTAGCTTCTGCTACTCTTGGTTCATCAATATTGCATCAAGTTCTGAAGTTCATTCTCAACCTCAGTTTATACCTATACTTCCCCTTCAACCTATCATATCTAATCAAAGACCTATTTCCCCAACTCCTCCATTAAGTCCTACATCTACTCCTCCATCAAATCCTTCATCAACCACTCCATTAAACCCAAGTAGTCCAACCATTGTTTCAAATACGCCTTGAGTCATGGCTGCCCAATATGCACCCCTCATTCTGCCTTAGAATTTGGATGATATGCCTACTGATTACCAAAGTAAGATACCTCTTTTTGATGCCACTCAAATCATTATAGCACAACAACATGTTGACAGAATGAATGACTTCTTCGATGTACATGAGGTGGATGAAGACAATTTGACCATGAGCTTATTTGTGCAAAGTTTTGGAGCGAGGTTTGTAAATGGTTCCGAGCTTTATCATCTTCCTCTATCAACACTTTGTTGATTCTACATAGACAATTCCTCAACCGGTGGGAGGTAAAGAAGAACCCACTCCAAATTTTATCTGAGTATGAAAATATCAAAAGGAATGCGGGTGAAAGTGTGCAAGATTACTGTGTAAGGTTCAATACAGTTTATAATTCTATTTAGGCTGACATTAAACCAATGATGGGGTTAGCATTGATCAAGTTTCCATATAGTTTCGATATTGATATGGAATATCAGTTTCGAGAAAGAGATCCTACCACACTTGAGGATATGCAGAAGAACGTTGTAAGTGTAGAAGTAAATCTGCTGCCCAAAAGAGCAAGGATGAAATCCAAAAAGAAAGGGACTATAAAGGAAGAAGCATATTCCTTAGATGTTAAGGCAGATAATTTTCTCTAGAAAATTGAGAATATGTTTGACAGTTGATGATTGCAGATAAACCTGAAACACCAATAAGGAATCCAAACTTCAGAGGATAGCAGTAGACTCAATTCAAGATTAAACAAAGTGAGAAAAAGGCACAAGATCAGTCAACACAACAACAATAGGTCAGAACTCCTTTGCGACAAAATTATGTGCATGGAATAGAGGATGAGGTTGATGATGATCTAGTGGTTGAGGCAAATCATTTCTTCACTGCTGATGGTTTGACCATTTTTCTAATAGAATATGAAGAATATTCAGAGGTTCCAAATACCTAAAGGGATGAAAATTACATAGTAGCAAATGAGGCAGTGATGGAGGATGAGTCGAATGATTATCAGCGAGGACATATTGTTGGGTTGTGTTATATTCTTTCCACGTAGTTAACAAGGGGTTTGAAGGGCACCCATAAATGCACTTTATGGGGTTGAGGGTAGTAGCCTGGAAAATTTTGATTTTGGACCCTATGTTAGGTTGGGTGGACCCACCTATGGTTTTGTGCATGATTTTTGCACATGTTTTTTTGGACGCAATGGTTTTTCGGTCCATGGTATTGGATGCGGTGGTTTTCGGTCCATGGTATTGGATGTGATGGTTTTCAATCCATGGTATTAGATGCTTCAGCATGTATAAATATATATTATAACATTAAAAGGAACGTAATGAAAAATCAAGCTGGTAGTCTTGGTTTTGGGATCCAAGGGAAAATCTCCGTGCATATGTGTTTTATGTGTTATGCTCTCGCATTGTTTATTTTTTGTGTTTTAGAATTCCTATGTAGGTAATTTATGTACAAGGTTAAAACCTACATTTGGTATTGGAGCTATTTTGGCTTCAAGGGGATGCCTTTGTTGCTGAGGGGTTTCACTTGGGCCTGTGGTAGACCCTTTTCAGTGGGAGATCTATCAGATCGATTCTGGTGGTGAAAGAAGATGGCGAGTAGTGGAAAGGTAGAGATTGAGAAATTTAATGGTCAGAGTTTTGAGTTGTGGAAACTCAAGATGGAGGATCTGTTGGTGGATAAAGACCAGTGGATCATGGTAGAACTGGGTACTAAACCAATGGGAGTGTTCAATGAAGAATGGAAGAAGTTGGATTGGAAAGCAAAGAGCACAATATGATTGTGTGTCTTAGATTCAGTATTGTTGAATGTATCAAGGGAATCTACGACGAAGGCTTTGTGGGACAAGTTCGGGACTTTGTACCAATCTAAGTCTCTGGTGAATAAATTGTTCCTACAGAGAAAGTTGTATAACTTGAGGATGAAAGATGGAGACTCAGTGACAGAGCATCTGAATGCATTTAATACTGTGGTAAGTTAGTTAGCATTTGTTGATATTAAAATTTTAGATTGAGATAAGTGCATCAGTTTGTTGTGTTCTCTACTAGATTCGTGAGATAGTTTGGTTATTGCAATAGGTAGCAATGCAACTGATTTTAATTTTGATGAAATAGTCTCATCCTTGCTGATAGAGGAGATGAGACGGAAAAATATGGGGAGCCAAAATGGTGATGCCTTGTCTATATGAGGGCGGACCCAGAACACAAACAAAAATAATTCATCGAGTGGGAGATCTAAATCTAAAGGGAGATCTAAATCTCCAGGAAAAATTGTAAAGGTGGTGTGCTGGAAATGTGGAAAGGAAAGGCACTACAAAAGGGACTGTAAATATAAAGCTCCTGATAAAGGAAAGGGATCTGATGAGGCTCCTTCTGTAAAGGCAAAAGCCACCTCAGATGAAGCTGGGGATGTGTACTTGGCTTCTTCAAGTACACTTGTAGATCATGAGGCATGGTTGATTGACTCAGGTGAATCCTTTCACTTCACTCCCCATAGAGAGTGGTTCTACGAGTATGAGAAATATGATGGTGGTGATGTCTTCTTGGGGGATGACAGGAAGGCTAGAATCGTTGGTCATAGAAAAGTAAAATTGAAGTTGCAAGGTGGAAGGGTTAGAACGCTTCCAGTGTTCTACATATTCCTGCATTAGCTAGAAATTTGATTTCTGTTAGCAAGCTAGATGATGCAGGTGTAAAAACAATGTCCGAGAAGGATACGTGCAAGATGGTTTAGGGAGCACTGGTATTGATGTGGGGAGTTCAGATTGGAACTCTGTACAAGCTGCAAGGTAGCACTATTATTGATGGGTGCAATAGTTCTGTGGTTCCTGAAAGTGGAGAAGAAAATCTAGTGGTCTCTGGAGAGAAGACCATGCTGTGGCATCAAAGTCTTGGACATATTGGAGAAAAGGGCATTCAGATACTTCATGGTAAAGGTATGGTAGAAGGTATGAGTAATAGCTCTCTGGATTTTGATTTCTGTGAAAATTGTGTATATGGGAAGCAGAATGGAGTGAGTTTCCCCTCTAGTAGTGTTATCTCAAAATCAAACCCTGATAGGCTGCTATGATCAGGTAGAATTTAAGTAACTATTTCAAACCTACTTTTGGCTGAGGTTTAGCCTCCTCAACCTGAGAGGGCTCTCTCACAAGATTAAAGATTTTGATTATGGGTAAGATGGCTAACTCTATAGATTGAAATCAAATGAAAATGTATAAATGGTTGAAATGCCAATCAACAAGCATCTATTGGGCTATGGAGTCAGAGTATGTTTTAGTACAACAACAGATCAGCTTACATGGAAGTCAGGGCATAAAGAGTTTTAATCTACCAGCAAAACAGAGACATGATATAGGAAACACAGTTTATGAACACATGAAGGAAGTTAGAGAATTATCAATGAATTCTATGTAACATGTGTTCATACAATCTGAAAGTGAGCAAATGAAGAAATCCATGAGCAAATAAAACACATAAAACCCTCTCTGAACCCTGAGTAGTAAAGCCAAACTTCTGCATTAACATAAAACATACAGTGTTCTGTAATAACATAATATGCCCTGTTTCTCTTGAAATTTCCAACCCTTTGTGCATTACATCTTCTCCAATATATAGATTTCATTACATGACTTATATTCCTCCTCCAGCATGAGGGGAATTCGAATTTTCCATTAGTGACACCTATTCTAACCATAAAACAAACTTTTAAATGCATTTGACAGCTAACTAGCAGTCCTAGAGACCTAATACAACTAAGAGTGTAACTCCTCATTATGACTAAACCACCTTGACTAAAAATTGAATGCATTATTTGAAAATTGCAGCCTCATTAAGTCGAATTTGATGAAGCCTCCCACGTGGTCACCTAACTGCTGATGACAAACCCTAGAAATTAGGGAACATGTTTCCCTGTTTTTAGGTTTAGATCCTTGAAAATTGGCACGTGAGACAGAGCCTTTATCTCCTCAATCATGCCACAGTTTATGAACCTGAAGGAGGTTTTTGTAGCCCATGTTTTATATAACAAAAACCTCTCCTATGTTCTTAAAACATTCCTCCAGCTGTGCAGAATCTGTCCTTGAAAAACACATGTCAAACAAGAAAAATCCATTTTCTGAAATTAGGGTCTCAATGAAAATTTAGTATCTCCCAACTGAAAACACTTATGAAGAAAGTGAGATAGGTTATTGTAGATGGAGATTTTATGAAGAGAAGCCTCCCTCATAATTCCAAAATACATTTTCCTATAACCAGAAATGGATCTTGAAAATGACTGCTAAAACCAAAAGACCAAGCTTGGCTTTCAGTGGTTTCGTAGCGCAAGTTTAACCATAAATTCCTCCCACCTTAGAACGAATTTGAAGAAATGGAAAGAGGTTTTTGTAGTTTGGTATTTTAGGAAGAAAGTATGTTTCATTTTTCAAAATTGAGTTCTCAGCTTCTCAGGACCCCTTCTGGAAGTTGACCAGTAAACGCAAAAAGTAGAGTTTTTTATGCTGAAACAGGGTTTTTCAGGGATTTCGTAACGCGCTATGAAAACTCCTAGTTCAGTGATTTCGTAGCTAGTTTCAAAATTTGTCCAAAATGATGTGAGATATGACTTCTAAACACCTAGTGAGGCTTCTAAGACATGTAATGAGGCTGTCAAACCTTATTTGGAAAAGAGATATGACCTTAAAAGACTTCTAACCTTATGACCTAACCCTTAAAGCATGAAATGACCTAGAGACCCTTTAACACCATGACTAGAAGAAGGGTTTGTAAATGAGAATGACAATAATTGTGATGAGATGACTCAAAACTTATAATACTATGACTAGAAACAAAGCAACTTACCAAAGCTTAAAGACAAAGATTTTAGGGTGATAACAGGTAGTAAGAGGGCGAAATAGATATTAGAACTTGTGCACAGTAATGTGTTTGGACCTGTGAAGGTTCCATCACTGGGCAAGTCTGTGTACTCATTTATAACTGACTTCTCAATCAATACATGGATATATTTCCTTAATAAGAAATCTGAAGTCCTTGATAGGTTTAAAGAATTTAAGGCTCTGATGGAAAACCAGACAGAGAAGAAGATAAAGGTGCTTAGGACAGATAATGGTGGAGAGCTTTGCAGTAAAGAATTTGAAGAATTATGTAAGAAGTATGGTATATAGTGGAAGAAGACTACTCCGTATACACCTCAACAAAATGGAGTTGCAGAAAGAATGAATAAGACGTTGATGGAAAGGGTAAGAAGCATGCTCAGTGGTGTCGGGTTAGGATAGGAATTCTGGGCAGAGGCGGTGGATACTGCATGTTACCTGGTCAACAAGTCACCTTCATCAGTTTTGTAGGATAAGACTCCACAAGAGATATGGACTGGTAAGAAACCCTCTCTTTCACATTAGATGGTATTTGGATGTGATGCATATGTACATGTTCCAAAGGAGAAACGAACCAAGATGGATAGTAAATCTGAAAAGTGTATCTTTGTTGGGTATAAGGATGGTTTAAAGGGTTATAAGCTTTGGAACCCAGTCACACAGAAGGTTGTATATAGCTGAGATGTGGTGTTCAAAGAGGTGAAAGATGTTATTAAACATGAAGTCTAACGAAAGGAACATAAGAAGATAGAGTTTGAGCTAAAGGAGGAAAATAATTAGACTCTACAACAGAGGAGGAATCAGAAGATGAAGAGCCACAAACTCTGGTTGTGAGAAGATCAGTTCAAGAAACAAGGCAGCCTGAAAGGTATAGTGCATCTACTTTTTGTACAAATTTTGCTTTATCTATTACTGACGATGTTCCTAGAACTATGAAGGAAGCAGTAGATTTAGAGGATGGAAAACTCTAGAAAGAGGCCATGGTTGATGAAATGGCATCTTTGCATAAAAATGAGGCTTCGGATCTGGTGGAGTTGTTGGTTGGAAGGAAACCCATTGGTAGCAAATGGGTGTTCAAAAAGAAGACAAATGCAAAAGGAAAAGTGGAGAAATACAAATCTCGGTTGCTAGCAAAAGGTTATTCCCAGGTGCTAGGAATTGATTTTGGTGATATTTTTTCTCCTATTTCCAAGGTAACTTCTATTACATTACTTTTATCTGTTGTTGTTGCTTTTGATTTTGGAGTAGAACAGATGGATGTGAAGACAACATTTCTTCACGGGGATTTGGAAGAGGAAATCTACATGAAGCAACCTGAAGGCTTTGTAGCAAAGGGTAAGGAAGAACTGGTATGCAAGTTAAAGAAGTCTTTATATGGGTTAAAATAGTCACCAAGGATGTGGTATCAGAAATTTGATACATTTATACGGGGACTTTGCTTCACCGGAAGCAAAGCAGATCACTGTGTGTATTTTAAATTAATTGGTGACCATGTTATTTATCTAGTCTTGTATGTGGATGATATGTTGCTGTTTGGAAATGACAAAGAAATTATCCAGGATTTGAAGACCCAATTGTCCTCCAAATTCGACATGAAAGATCTTGGTGCTGCAAACTATATTTTGGGCATGGAAATTAAAAGAGATCAAGCAAAGAGGAAGCTTTGGTTAAACCAGAGGAAGTATGTTGAGACAATACTGCAGAGATTTAATATGCAGGATAGTAAACTGGTGAAGGTTCATATTCCTGTAGGTGTGAGGCTATCTGCTGAACAGTGTCCCAAGACACAAGAAGAGGAAGAGGACATGTCCCATGTTCCATATGAAAGTGCAGTTGGTAGCCTGATGTATGCAATGGTCTGTACTAGATGAGAAAGTGCACATGCAATGGGAGTATTGAGCAGGTTTATGTCAAAACCAGGAAATGAGCATTGGACAACAGTTAAGCAGGTTTTCAGGTATTTGTGTGGAACTAGTGATCATGGTTTGTGCTATCAAGGAAGACCAGGATTGGACACAATGTTGGATATTCATGGCTTTGTTGATGAAAACTGGGCTGGAGATCTGGATCAGAGAAGATCTACAAGTGGGTATGTGTTTAACCTATTTGGAGGTGTTGCTAGTTGGACGAGTAAGAAACAATCTGTAGTGGCACTCTCAACTACTGAGGCAGAATATATGGCAACCACTCATGCAAGAAAGGAAGCAGTTTGGTTGTAGAGATTGTGTTCAAGTATGGGGTTAGTAAAACGAGCTGTAAGGATAGACCATGATAGCCAAAGTGAAATTTTCTTGGCAAAGAACCCCACATATCATTCAAAGACAAAGCACATTGATGTTCAATATCACTTTGTGAGGGATATGATAAAAGACAAAAAGGTGTTCCTCGTAAAGGTAGACACTTTGAAGAATACTGCAGATGCAATGAAAAAATTTGTGAGCTCTGAGAAGTTCTCTTGGTGTAGAGAGACAATGGGCATTTTAGGGCTGGAAAAATGAGTAATCTCTCTTGTGCCCCCCTGTGGAAAGAAAACAACAAGTGGGAGAATGTTGGGTTATTTTATATTCTTCGCACGACTAGCCTATAGTTAACCCGGGGGGGTAGAGGGGGGGGGAAGGGCAGAACCCCTCATGCCGATTGTGTAGCGACGGAGGGGGGGGCTCACAGGGGCGTTGAGGTGTACCTGTAACCCCACTTTATTGGGTCTGGTAGCGCCCAGAAATTTGTTTAACCTAGTTAGGTTGGCGGACCACCTAGGTTTTGTGCATGATTTTCGCACATGTTTTTTGGACGCGATGGTTTTCGGTCCATGGTATTAGATGCGATGGTTTTTGTTCCATGGTATTGGATGCTTTGGCATGTATAAATATGTATTATAACATTGAAAGGAACATAATGAAAAATCAAGCTGGTAGTCGCGGTTTTGGGATCCAGGGGAAAATCTCTGTGTATATGTGTTTTATGTGTTATTCTCTTGCATTGTTCATTTTCTGTGTTTTAGAATTTGTATGCAAGTAATTTATGTATGGGGTTAAAACCTAAAAAGAGGAGATTGTAGGTTTAGTAATATAAATGTAATATCTGCATACTAGGGGGAATCAGTAAAAGGTTCACTGATATGTGGAGTCGTCATCTCCTCCTGATCATCAAGGGCACTAATAAAGTTGATATCTAAGGACTGACAGTTGAATTCAGCCATGAGTTTGGCTAAACCTTAACCTTTGATGAGCTTGGTGGGATTTATCACTATGTAATATTCCAATATTGTGGCAATCCATTTTCCTCTTTTACCTTCGGGCCCATTTCGAGTCAAAATGTCCTTACCTACAGAGTTTGGAACATAAGCAATAATGTGAGAGTATAGGATGTACACTCTGAAGTCTTTGATGGCCTTCACTAAAGCTAATGCTTATTTTTCCATGATATTGTATCTAGGTGTGGCATATCTTAAGGATTTACTAAAAAATGCAATTGGTCGTTCATATCCTTCATTCTTCTTTTGCAACAAGACTACTCCAATGGTGTGTTCTGAAGCAAAAGAAAAAATAATAAAATATTTGTTAAAGTCGGGACTTATTAGAACTGGAGTTTTGGTTAAAGCTTCCTTAATAGCTTCAAAGGATTGTTTAGCCTCCACTATCCATTTAATTTTTGAGTCATTTCTTAGCATTTTATTTAACGCCCTAATTAGTTTGGCTAGATTTGAGATGAATCTCCTAAGAAAATAAATCTTACCTAGAAAAGGCTGCAACTCTTTAATGTTTCGGGGATGGGAAATGGTCAAAATGGCTTCTATTCTAGCAAGGTCTACCCTAATCCCATATTTATATATGTTGTTCCCTAACAAATTTCCCTCTTCTAGACCGAAAAGTGTCTTTTTAGGATTTAAATAAATCCCAAATTTCCTGCATTTGATGATTACTTTCCTTAAGTGGTCTAAGTGTTCAGTGTCAAATTTAGAGAAGACTATAATGTCATCTTGGTATGCTATTAGGAAATCATGGATCTCCTTTGCAAAGGCTATATCCATAACTCTTTGAAATGTGGCACCTATATTCATTAGTCCAAAGGGCATCTTCAAATACATGAAGGTACTCTAAGGAGTTGTAAATGCCGTTTTAGCTTGGCCCTCAGGTTGAACTAAGACTTGGTTATACCCAAAGAATCCATATAACAATGAAATCCTAGGTGAGCATACTACCCTTTGCAATATATGGTCCATCTGGGGTAGAGTATAGTTATCTTTTAGTGAGATCTTATTTAAATTTCTAAAATCTACACGAAGTCTAATTTCACTTGTCTTTTTCCTAGTTGTAACTAAGTTTGAAATCTCGTTAGAGTATCTAATGGGGGCTATTATTTGGGTATCAAACATTATTTTGACTTCCTTATCTATTGATGGCATAAGAACTGGGTTTATCCACCTAAGTTTCTGTTTGAAAGTTTTATGATCTTCTTTTAGAGGTATTTTTTGTTGGATTTTGCTGGTGTCATAAGATTTTAAGTCTTCATAGCTCCAGGAAAAAACATCCTGATATTCTTTAAACAAATTAATATATTTACCTTTTACTCTAGAGGTAAGGCTTTATATATCTTATTGAGATTTGGATTATCCTTAGTTCTTATGTTAACCTCTTCTATGTCAGCTCTCAGAGATTCCATCTTGGGTTTCCTAGCTACATCATTAGAGTCAAATAAATCTTTTAAAGGTACTAATCTTTTAGGAAAAAAAATATTTTTCAAATCAAGAATCTCTGGATCATCATACATTATTTCATCTATCTCTACATTTTCTAAACTATCTATTTCTACTCTAATAAATTTAGTTGGTTTAGCTACATCTAAACTATTTACATCTGAGCTACTTTCTATATTATTGCCATCTGTACAGTCAACATCTATCTTGCAATTTTGAAATTCACCTTCATTATTCAAGAAATTGTAGATCTAAGAATCCTGGGAGAAAATCTACCAATACTTCAGGTTATCTGGTATAACAGGCCTATGTCTGACTTCTACAATCTGCTGGTGGTTTGGTTGAAATCGAAATTTAAAAGTACTAGCAAAGGTGGCCAGACTGTGGGCTTGCATATTTTGTTTTCTAGGAATGGCAGCAAAGTTTGATTCCAGGAGGCCTTTGATTAAGTCTAAAACAATATCCCTATATCGACTAAGCCTAGGGTTGTTGATAGAGTATTCACCACTAATTTGTTTAATAATCAACTCTGAGTTTCCCATGATGGAAACTCTTTTGGCTCCTAGTTTCCTAACCAATTGTAACCCAAGAATCATGGCTTCATATTCGGCCATGTTATTGGCACATTTGAAGTTCAATATGAAAGCATGTCCCTTAGCATGATTATTCTCCATATTATGGATCCACACTCTTGCACCAGCCCCTAACTATTGACAAACCCATCAAAGTCTAAATGCCATAGTGATTCATGGAATATGTTCTCACTATGAACTGTTCTGTATTTAAGGTCTCTGGATGTGATTTCCTTTTTATTATTTTCTGAATTGCATAATATAAAGGATTCCATATCTGAATGCATGGAGTATATTGGAAATTTTTGTGGCTTTTACTCACTACTAACCATGTATTTCATCAAGGTCTTCCTATATAATTTTCTTGGTTGGCCAAAAACATATATAGTGGCATAAGACATATCCCACTGCAAGGATCCTTGCAGTTTTTCTCCCCATGAGTGAGATAGCAAAATTCCATATTTTGGTGGGATGTCTGCAACTACAATGTCCATTAGAATGGTCTTTTCAAGGCACTGGACAAGAGTCACACATAAGTCCTTGATTAGACCAAGGAATTTAACCTGGCTGGAGTCAAAAGAAAACAAATCCTTATAAGGCTTGGTAATGTCTAGGTTCAGTCTTTCCATTATTGCCTTTGGCATCAAATTGTGGGATGCTCCTCAGTCCAACATAGCATTTTGCAAAATTTTATCATGAATGTTTAGGCTGATGTAAAAAGGAGGAACTCCCCCTTGCTGATGAATACCATTGGGCTTAGGGCCAAACAATAATTTAGGTTGGTCATCATTCAAATTAACATAATCCTCTCCCTCTCTTATGTTCAAAGTCTCAGTAATATGTGACCTATAAGATTCATTCTTTAATAGTTCGGTCAAAGGAACTAATATATTTAATTTTGCTATTTGATTTTGATGTTGAAAGGGAGCTAAGGTTTATTTGTTTGATTTAGATTTTCCTTAATATGTGTAGTTTCTGTGTCCTTATTTAGTTTCTCAATAGTAGGAATTTCAGTCCGTGTTTCTACTGTTTTGCCTTTATTTCTCTTATTTTGATTGTTTCCAGTAATTGTCTCTGTTCAAGTTTTCGTGGAGGTTATATCTACAATCCTAGGGGTTGAAGTTTCAAGTGTTCCCCTAGGGAGGAGTTGTAACACTTTGTTAACTCGAGTTTCTTTTATTATCTTTGTCTGGATTTGGATGAATATTTTAATGGGAGTCTCATTATTCTTCTTACTTCTGAAGCTATATTGTTTATGTACCTCATATATAGCTGACTCATATCTCTGTTTAAAATCAAAAGATTCACCAGATTCTAACTACAACTATTGTAACATATATAACTCTTGTTCTTCTTGAGTAAGAAAAACAATTTCTTCCTCTTTGGTTTCTAGTAAATTAATTTGGGCATCATCTTCTACTTCTTGGTTCTATGAATCCTCAACATAATTCTCTTGGAAGGGGGGCCTAATCTATTGGCTTGGTGTAACATTTTTTGCAGCATTAGGGTTCTTCCTAAAATTTGGGTTTCTTATTGGGGGTTGTTGCTGTTGATTCTCCCATTGATTTTTCCTCTCCATGTTTTCTAACCGATCCATGATTCTTTCTAAACTCTTAGCTAAAACATCTACTTTTTCATTTGAAGTGGAAGCTTCCTCTTTAAATACAACTTTCTTTTCATTCCTCATTTGTGCTTTCTTAGCTAATAGGTTGGCCTCAACACTGACTGTATTGATCTATATTTGTTCGAGTGTTTCAAGGTTTCTTTCCCTTAGCCGGTATGACATGTCAGCATCAAAACCATCAGGGAACTTAATTAATGCTAGGTCAGGTGGAGGCTTAATGTTGGGTGGAATTGCATTGTAGATATTATTAAACCTAGTGCAATAGTCCTGAACTGACTCATTAGGAATTATTTTTATATTGTCATATTCAAAAAGTATTTGCAATAGGTTTTTCTTTCTCTCCCATCTATCAATGAATAACCTTTGAAAATTGGCTAAGTCTGCAATATGGTTGGCAGGAAAGGATTTGAACCATTTCTTGACATCCCCAGTTAAGGTTTGGGCAAACAACCTCATTTGGACATTTGCTTCATCTATCTCATGAAATTCAAAGAAGTCAAGCATCTTGTTTACATGCTGCTAGGTAGTTTAATGACTAGTAGAATCAAACAGGAAAATCTTACTCTGATAATCTATAGGCATGGCATGGAGTTGTGCAGGTAAAACAAGAGGAGCATATTGGTTTGCCATGGATGTGATTTTGGTTTGACTAGGGGGTAAAGTTGAGGTACTTGAGGAAGGGCTTGAAATTGATGGAGGTGAATTAGATGATGATGAGGATGGTTGATTAATAACTGGTTTAGGTGATTGGATTGTGGTAGATACTGTTAGGTTCCTATACTAATAGGTGTCAGAATTTATGATTGACTTAGTTTATCTCTGTAATATGTACATACTTTTGCTTTCTGCAATTTTTTTCCATATTCAAAAATTCAAAAAAATTAAAAAATGTAAAGAGGGTATGCCCTAAAAGAAAAATCAAAGGGCAAAAAGAAGGAAAAAGGTCAAAAAGGATGAAAAATGAACCCCAAAAAGAAAAGACCATGAAAGTGTGCAAGCCCAAATGCCACTACCATTTACTTTTATGCATAATAATGATTGTGTGCAACTTGTTATTTATGCCACAATCCATGGTAATCAAATCTTGATTATTCCATGTTTTGAACTTCATGTTGATAGATAGAGAATAAATATATGACCAAACAATGTAATATTGGTGATAAGTAGATAGGTAGAGTGAATAAAAGGAGCTCAACTAATTTGAGCCCTTGGATGTAATAAGGATAGATTTAGATAGATTTCTATTGTAACAAAAAAGAAAAAGTTTTGATAAGGGTTTGCTAGCTTAAGTGCACCCTAATAAAAAGAAGTAAAAATGGTAGGATGAGTAGGTGGGTAAGTAGAAGAATGGTTGTAGAATTATGGTGATTGATTGGATAAAGTCATATCATTTACTTTCATCATCAAATTTCTAAGTATGATGGAAATTGAGCATTCATCAAAGTACACAAAGTCAATTGATTAACCTCCCTCATTCATTACATTTTACACTTAACTAATTTCCAAGGAAAGTCTTAAAGTACCTAAAACCTTAAGTTAAAGGGGTTCAGAGCATTTCTTTGACTTCTAGAGGGACCAGACCCTCGACCCAATGACTTATAGGGACTAAGTATTGAAAGCTGCCTTATCAACTTTCATTCCTTCAATAATTCGTTCATTTCACCTAAAAAATCCCTTTCCTAAAGTAAAAATCACCATTTGCCTAGGGAAAGTAATTATCCCCATACAAAACCCCTTTTTTCACAAGAAACCCACAAAAAGCATTTAGCCTAAGTTATAATGTGTAAATGTGGATATATAAATGAATTTCAATACATTATACTTAGAGTAATTGTCTTTTCGCCTCCATTTCATATTAACTTTAAATTTTGTTATCTTTATCTAACTCCCAAAAACAAACCCTTTCCTGTATTATTTATTAAATCCATATGATAATATCCCATCCCTAAGGTTTGAAATATAAACCTTATTAAGAAAACTAATTAATGGGTTAATTAGGTCGATCATCGGCTAATTAATAACCAATACCCACCGCTGAATAAAAGAGATTAATTAATCAATCAGTGATTAATTAATAATTTGTCCCCACCAATGAAATCGCTCCCAATGTTATTAAACCTCCATAATCCTTCATTAATTAAATCTCGCCACATTAAAACCCCGTCGGGCCCCTCCATTAAACTTCATATCAAATCATCACCCCGATTATCGTACGATCTAACCCCTTTTGATGAAATGGTCGATGCTCGTATCAGGTGGCGTTCGAAGGCCGACCTTTACCCACCCAATATGGGTGGTTTCACTTTACACCTTGCTGCTACGTGGCACACAATGAATGGAATCAGGCAGCCTCCCCCCAATACTGCCAAGCACCCAAAGGTAGTGCGATACAAACCACTTACCGCCCGCCTGTTATGCGACAAACTATCTACTGATTAGTTCACGCCATATTTTGAAAGTTTTCCCGTTAAAGTTCAAACCCCAAGGACCCAAGTTTTCTCACCCCTCGCCCATTCTACTATGTAAACTTATGAAACCCTTCTGCTCCACCTGAAGCCTCTGCTAACCAATTCAAGCATGGTTTGCCTCCTGAAATCATTTTGAACTCCCTCCATAGACCTATAAAGCTCGATAAATCCATTAATGACCCTCCCTGACAACCCAACATTTTCCTAACAATTTGTTTTGTTTTATAGGCAATCAAAAGACCACAACCTTGGATAAACAATCTCAATACTGGTCATAAGACCTGTTTACTCCGAGATGGTTATCAATTTTATTCAAATAGAGATGGAAAATAAAACATACAGTAAAAATACAAGCAAAGGAAACATGGAATTAAAAGGATTTACTATTGAAACAGACAGTAAAAACCTAAAATATATAGTGAATTTAAAAGGACACAGTAAAGAACAATCAAAATGTTTCAGGATTAAAGTGTATCAAATTGAATACCAAATCAAGTAAATCAACTAGCATGAAGATAAATAGCAGGGAAGATAGTTACAGAGCATACAAATTCATGTCAAAGTGAAGACAGATAAAAAAACAGAGTAGTAAAAGTAAACCAGAAACAATAAATAGTAAACGTAAACATGGATGCAGTAAGGGTTAAACAAAGATAAAAAAAATTTCACCAGAAACAATTAAGTTTATCCAAAGTAAAAGTGAAAAACAGTTAAAATAAATTTAAGGTTAAAAGATGAAATCATTGCATAAATGGTACGTTCTTCAGAAATTTCTTGTTTAAGTCATATTTTTCTAGAAAAAATTGTGGCCAATCCAAGAAGTATTTCGAGAAACTGGAGGATTTTGTTTTCCTACCAGGCCAATCTACAAAAACCTATCTCACTTTTTACATAGGTATTACTAAAAGGGAGAGTCTTCACAACCTATTTTTTAGTTTGTGCAAAGTCCTGTTTTTGACATCTTTTTGCAGAAACTATTGTGAACATATGGAACTGAATTTTGGGACATTGAGAGAGGTTTATCTCAATAACATACTTATCTACAATAACCTCTTTCCATTTTTATATATCTATCTTAGATTGATATATACAAGCGTATCTTTGGACCCTACGTTTGCAGAATTTCTGGGGCAGAATGCACAAATGAAGGAAGTAGTTAGTGATTGGGATGCCTCATCATCAACTAAGAGTTGATATCAAATTCGACTTTCTATTCTTTGTCACCATAAATCCATAAAATTAGTTCCAAATAGATTCATTAGTTTTGAATGTCCTTTAAATAAGTTCTATTATTGTAAAACAGTTTGAGATATTTGTAGACCAATCTTGATATTTTTTCAAGAATTTTCAGTTTAGAATTAGTATAAATACTTCTTCATTTGAAGTATTTTGGGTGGATTCTATAACATCTCTGTAAATCTATGCTATCAAGCTGAGAAATCTTTTATACTCAAAGTTGGATTTTTGTTGGAAAAGGAATGAAAGTTGAGGAAATTTCATCAGATTCTCGTGCAGTATAATTGCAAATAAGTATTCTATCCTTGTGATTTATGTGTTTTCTATATGTTTCAATTTTTCATGCATCTTAAATCTAAATGGTAAAATAGTCAAATTATATGAAAACTAGCTTTATTTCTCTATGCTATCAACAGTTTACCATTTCCATGTTTTCTTCCAAACTATATTGATAAAGGAATTCTTAACTGCTCCTCTATCCCTGTAGTCTTTCTCTAATAGTTCCCTGGTATAGGATTCTTAATTTCATTCTAGTATTTGACCTATCTTTCCTTCCTCTTTCTGATCCTAACTTGAAGATTCTTTATTTCCCTCTAGTTTTGATCATAACTATCACCCATTCAATCGCCAAAGTTTGTTTTTACTCTGTTATCCTGCCTGTTGAAATCCTACCTCAGCAATTTGACTTATTCCAGTGAATTATCCCTGTTTGAATCCATAGCCCAATGGCCTAAAAGCCTAGTTTGCCCATTTGTTTTAGAACCCCACCACTCTCAAACAAAACAACCTCATTGAACATTAATACTAGCCTAAAATCCTTTCAAACATAGCTAAATCATAAAGAGAGAGCCCTCTCTAGATTTAGGTGGGTAAGCAGCTAATTCTAAAAGTTTGTTTGTGGTTACCTCGGAAATTTCTTTCTTTAACCTTCAGAAATTTTTGAGTGATAACAGATACAATTGGTGAAGTTGTGGTAAAAGAAGGTATATTTTACAGTGAGTGAGAACTGTGCAGAAATTTCAGAGGCAGCAACAGTAAGGGAAGCTAGCTCAACAAATTGTTGAAGTTAAGAACTATCTATATTACTGATCAATGTAGAGGTCAAATCTTCTAACTTGTTAGAAGTGTCCAAGACAAATTTATCTAAATCTGGATGGATAACCCTTTTTGATTCAATGATTTGAGTAAACTCAGGGTCTAAGACTGTTTCATGGATGACATTCTCAGATTTAGTTATAAATAATGAGAGGTTAAATGACAAATCAAAAGGGATTTCCTCTAAAGTTGACAACTCCTTATGGAGTGAGTTTTCTTTGCCTAGATGGCTACTACTTTCCTGAGTTTCTTCATTTTGTGGTTTTCTTAGAATTATGTCTGGGTCATAAACTATAGTTGCAGGGTTTGGATCTGGGTTTGCCCTGGTAAAGTGAATCTTCTTAGGAGCCAAAATTTTAAGTTTTGGAAATTTACTTCAGAGAATGACCTTAAGGGGCTCAAGATTAAATTTAAGGTTTCCTTAAAGTTTTATGAGACTGAGTATCAAATTCCCTAGTATGGTCGCCCGAAATGTTATCACTCTCATAATTCTTTTGAAGTAAGAAGAAAGAAAAACCAAAGGTAACCACAAACCACTTTTGGAGATCAGGACCTAGTCTTCCTAATGCTCAGAGAGGGCTCTCTCTTTAAGATTTAACTTTGTTTTAGTTAAGATGATTTTAGGCTAGCTATTGCTTGCACTTGGGTTTTGTTTTGAAAATTTGGTGGTGGAATCACTTTACTTAGATGGACAGAGGACTGGATTATACCATTGGGCTATGGAGTCAGATGTCTAACAAATAAGATTGGATTCAGTTCTAAAATAGTGTCTATAGGGCAAGGTAGATAAGTTACTGCAGATCTCATAGGCTTAATGGTGAATGGATTCAAATCGAATCCAGGGAGAAATTAAGGGTTCCCTAGCTCGGACTTTGGAAGGAATGAAAGAAGTCAACCAAGATGGGAGAGAAATCAAGGATTCTCAGATCTGGGTATCAGAAGAAAACATGTAAATAAATTACTGTGCAAAACATAGTGTAATCAAACAAATTTTGTATGATATTTCCAGTTAATTCATTTAAATTTTAGAACACATTTAAGATTATGAAAACAAAAAAGAAAGGTAACACAATAACACAAAGAAAGTACTTCACTGAAAATGGCTCATATCATGAATCCTGTAGTGAAATGCTTTTATTACTTGCTCCAGTCTGTTGATTTGAAAATAGTACAATCACCCTTAGATTCAAGATCACAATAACTCTACAAATGTAAACTAATCCAACTAATACTTCTAATTTTGAAGTATTTATAAAATTTTTTTATTATAAAAGATCTCAAACTAATTTGAGAATTAATCTAGGAAAAGGAAAATATCTTCTTGCAAGAAGATAGAGACAGATGTTAAACTGTTTCATGATGTCCCCGTTATTTTGGTTCTGTTGGCTATTATGCTTTGATTTTTAGCCCTTTATGTCGGCAAGATATTTGGCTTTCACGTTGGATATTCTATTTGAATTTCATCTTTCATATGATACTCTTTCACCTAGAAACCCAATGTGGGTGAAAACCACCTGTTGCAATTCGTCTCTATCTTATTTTAATAAGAAACTTCTTTTTACAATATTTCTGTATTGGTGCAATCTTATACCAGTATGCAGGCCTCTATCTACAGAAGGCTACAACCTTCTCTCATTCTCCAGCTTCTCCTGGAAGTGAGCTACAACACCATAGCTCTTGTACTAGCTGATGTACTAGTATGTAGGTGTTGACCTACAGAAGACTACAACCTTCTCTTTTCATCCAGGGACCACATTTCATAAATTTTCAGACTGGATCCATCAATAACATCAATCAAACATCAAAATATATCTGCATCAATCAATCTCCTTTGCACCAACCAAAACTGAATCAAACAATCACTTCTCTGAATGCTGTAACCAGAATATAGTAACAGTAACCAGAACTCAGGCCAGAACCTAGAACACAACAACAACAATAATAAGTAGCTAAAACATATTTTATAAGGTGTATGCTACTTCAATGTGATGAACCTGCGTGCATACGCACTTGTATCAAGGCAAACTTGTGTATGCGCACTTTCGAAATGCTGAAACGACGTGTATATTTTGCTATAATGAACCTGTGTACAGATTTGTAAAAGATGATTTAACCTTTACAACTATTTAGATATCAGTTATACTCAGATCATCAAATTTATAGATTACAACATGTGCCATTTATAAAAGATCAAAACCATAGAAAGATACTTCTCTTCAAGCCTTAAGATCTTGACCCATCAATAGAACTTATCGTTCATCAATCACTTAGGTTCATTCTTGATTCAGATCCAACTATGCAACATAACCCAAAGACCTGTATTCTAGATCTTATTCTTCATTAAATATTCAATACTTGAGTGAATTTGCCTAATGATCTTCTCCTCCTTCTATAGTCTTAGGCCTTACTCAATACCATGGTCCAAAACCACTTAGAAGCAATACCTTGGACCAAATACCTGGGGTCAACACTTCGGACAAGATACCTTGGACCAATATCATGGATCCAAATACCATGGACCAAATACCATGAACCAAAACTAGTTTTCCAACATGTACACGCCTTTCTTTGCATGAAAGTGCATGTGTACACCGTACACGCCTTTCATTCTACTAACCCATGTGTACAAGCGACTTGGACAAAAGTGAACCTATGTATATCTCTATTTCTTCGTTCTGAGAGCCTGAACTATGTTTTGTCATCTGTGTGATTTTCCATCCAGGACAACACCTGTGTCATAGTGTCAAATCTGTAATCATAATGCCAACAATCTCCCCCTTTGGACTTGATGGCAACCCCAAGTCACTCTCCCCCTTTGTCATCAAGGGAAAATGATTATGCTCCCCCTGAGTACATGCTGAATTCTCTGATATGCTGAAGAGTGTTGTCCATGCTCCCCCTGACTGTAAGCAAGGTCTGCAAAAAGATGTTCTACAAGAAGAACATGACCATCCTATCACCAAAGACTCATACATACATCCATCTCCCAACCAAGTGGGGAAATACCAAGATTGACTCATCCATCTCCCAACCAAGTGGGGATATACCAAGAGTTTATACATTGTCAAAACAAGAACATTACATCATCCATCCCATGCATAGCGGGGAAACAAAATAGGTCATTACATGACCTTGATAAAAAATATATATACATGACATAGAGACAAAATATCTAAAACAAGACTATCATAGCTATCAACAACTATCATTAGCAGCATCTGTCAATCACCATCCAGACCAGCAACCATGATCTCCCTCTGCATTTGTTCCAATTGAATAAAAAACAGCTGTGAAATTGTACCAAGGTCTTCTAAGATAATGCCAACAATCCATTATTAGAAGTATATGCTCCCCCTGAACCTGTGCCATATGATCACTGTCAGACCCATATCAGACTCTTTTCATCCTGAGTCCAGCCCACTATTTGTCTTCAAACCAACATATACGTGATTGTATCCACAGAAATCAATGTATGTACGCGGATACGCTTCATGAAACTTGCGTACAACCACTTTTCTTTAAACTAGATAGGTTTCAACAACAAGATGATGCATAAACTACTCCCAACTTTTGTCTGAGATATTCAAATGTCTCTCTGGGAAACAGTTTGGTGAATATATCAACAACCTATTCTTCAGAGGCAACATACTCTAATTTGACCTTTTGTTCAAGCACTTGTTCACGAAGAAAATGATATTTGATAGGTATGTGCTTGGTCTTGGAATGCATGACTGGATTCTTTGAAATATTGATTGCACTTGTATTATCACATATAATGGAGATGGGTGGAGTACATGAGATCTGAATGTCTTGCAATGTTTGCATCATCCAAAGGAGTTGTGTGCAACAAAATGCAGTAGCCACATATTCTGCTTCAGCTGTAGATAATGCAATTGAACTTTGTTTCTTGTTGAACGAAGAAACTAATCTGGAACCCATATAGAATGCACCACCACTAGTGATTTTTTTGTCATCCACGCTTCCTACCCAATCTACATCTGTATATGCATGAAGTGTAAGATCTATATCCCTAGGATACCATAAACCAAAATTTTGAGTTCCTTGAAGATATTTGAAGATCCTTTTGACTGCCTGAAGGTGTGATTCCTTTGGATTTTCTTGGAATCTTCCAACTATTCCCACTGCATGCATGATGTCTGGTCAGGTACCTATTAGATAAAGCAGACTGCCAATCATGGATCTGTAGGTTGGTTGATGTACTACTATTGATTCATCATTTGAATTGAGACTGCATCCTCTTACCATAGGGGTACATACTGGTTTAGAATCTTCCATGCCATATTTTTTGAAGATCTGCTTGAGATACTTGGTTTGTGATAGAAAAATACCATCTTTATTTTGTTGAACTTGTAAAGCAAGAAAATATGTGAGTTCACCAAGCAGGGACATTTCAAATTCTTTCTGCATTACCAAAGCAAAGTTTTTACTCATGGCTTCTTCATTGCTACCAAAAATGATATCATCAACATACACAACAAGTATTAGCAATTTATCATTGTCAATATTTGTATATAGATTGCTATCAGCTGATCCTTTTGTGAAACCTTGTTGATGGAGGTATTTGTCAAGACGGTAATACCAGGCCCTTGGAGCTTGTCTTAGACCATAGAGAGCCTTTCTGAGTCTGCATACAAGTTTTGGATCATTTCCAAGGATGAATCCATATGGTTGCTCAATATATACTTCTTCTTCTAAGTCTCCATTAAGAAAGCCATATTTTACATCCATTTGGTATACTTTGAAGTTCTGAAAGCTAGAAAGAGCAAGGAACATTCTTATGGCTTCAAGTCTAGGAATAGGTGCAAAATTTTCTTCAAATTCTATACCTTCTTGTTGAGCATATCCTTTACAAACAATTCTAGCCTTGTTTCTAATAACTTCTCCATTTTCATTCAACTTGTTTTTGAATATCCATTTGGTTCCATTTATATTCTTATCATGAGGTCTAGGAACTAATTCCCAAGTATTATTCTTTTCAATTTGCTCAAGCTCTTCATTCATGGCATTGACCCAACATTCGTCTTTGCATGCTTCATGTACATTTTGTAGTTCGAAGGAGGAGAGAAATGCTAGATAGTTTGAAGCCTCTGTAATAGTTCTTCTTGACTACACACCTGCCTATTTTTGCCCCAAAATTTGAGTCTCTAGATGATTTTTCTGAACATACCTGGATAGAGTCTTTTCTTATATCGTTATCTGTTCTTCTGGTGCTTCATTGGTTTCTTCTTCAGAATTAGTCTGATTTGATGTGGAAGGATAATCCTCATCTTCTTCATACTCTTCAATTTTTACCTACTTTGGATTTTGGCCTACTTCATCAACCACAACATCAATACTTTCAACAATTTTCCCTAGTATTTTATTATAACACTTGTATCCTTTACTCCGGGAAGAGTAACCAAGGAGAATGACTTCATCTACTCTAGGTTCAAACTTGCCAAGTTTTTCATCAGTCCTTTTGATGTAACATTTTCTTCCAAAAAATTTGAAGTATTTTACAGTAGGAGTCTTACCATACCAAAGTTCATGTGGAGTTTGAGTGCTGTTTACCCGAACGTTTGTTTTGTTGTGAATAGTGATGACAACAAATGCAACTTCACCTCAGAAGGTTGCAAGAGTTCCAGACTCATCTAGCATGGCACGAGCCATTTGTTGAACAATTATGTTCATTCTTTCTACCACTCCATTTTGCTGAGGAGTCCCCACGGTGGAAAATTCTCTTCTTATTCCATGTTCTTCACAAAAGTCGAAGAATTCATCTGAGGTAAATTCCCCCCCTTGATTAGATATGAGGCATTTGATTTTGTGATCTGATCCATTTTCAACCAAAGATTTGAAGGCTTTGAACTTTTCAAATGATTTGTCTTTGTGCTTTAGAAGTCCTATCCAACAAATTCTAGAAAAATCGTCAATGAACAATATAAAGTATTATTCTCCACGAGGTGACTTTTTCCTTGAAGGACCACATAAATTAGTATGAACAAGTTCAAGAGGATTGCTAGCCGATCCTTCCTTTTCTGGGAAATGTGCTTTGGTTTGCTTACCAAATTGACATGATTTACATATTGTATTTTTTGGAATTCTGATGTCAGGAAGATCGCGAATAGCTTGGAATTTGCATGCTTTCCTTATTTGAGGGAAGCTTAGATGCCCCAATATTCTGTGCCATAGCCAGTGTTCATCATTTTTTCTTAGATAGCACTATTGTTTTCCTACCTTGAGTATGTATAAATTATTTGGAGTTCTTATGCCTTTGATCACTATTTCTTCTGTATCAGGCTCACGAGCAACACATCCATTTGATAGAAATATACTTCATTTCCTTGATCACACATTTGACTGAAACTCAATAGGTTATGCTTAAGACCATCAACATACATAACATTCCCAGCTTTAACCTTTTCTTTTAAGAGAACAAAACCTTTACCTTTTATGACAACAGGAGTGTCATTTCCAAATGAGACCTTCTTTTCCTTTTCTAAGGCACTATATGACTAAAGTTTTTCTTTATCACATGTCATGTGTTTCAAGCATCCACTGTCAATATACCATTGATTTTCTTGTCCTTATGCAGACAAGGCTATACCACATCTTTGTATTTGTGGTTCTTTCTTTCTCCATGTTTTGGGACCCAATGAAGTTTGCTCCTTATGAGATGTTTGTTGAAACTTGCTCCTGCATTCAAAATCTTCATGACCAAAGTTGTTATAGATAGAGCATTCTATTTCATTTTCAAGAATAGAGAAGTTATTGTAGGTCCTTTTCATTATGCCAGTCACATTCCTTTGATTTCATGCTTCTCTAGTCATGATGGTCTTGTAAGCAACACATTGAGCAACTTCGTGTCCAAAGTTATGACATGAACAACATTGGCCATTAAAGTAGTTCCTGTGATTATTAAATCTACTGTCTCAGTGATTCATTCTTGAAATAGATTGAGTATGATTTACCTGTGGTTGGTTGAAGCTTCTGTTCATCCTTGAAGTAGATTGAACCTAATTTACCTGGTGATCTGCTTTATGCCTTTGCTGACAATTGTCAAATTGTTCACTTCTCCTTGTTGCATCAAGATAGCTTTTGGAGGTTGATGGCTTCTATGTTTGAGATGCTTCTTTAGTATATCGAATACCTGTATTTATTAGAGGAGAACAATGCACTTTGATAATTTCATCTAAAGTTTCTGATCCTTTAGCAAATCTGAGATTGAGAGCTTTTGTTTTCTCAATATCTTTTCTTAGACCCATAATTTCACATTCTAATTTTTCATTTTTTTTCCCTTTTAGCAAGTTGGAATGTCAGAGTATCTATAATCATATTCTGTTCTTCTAAAAAGATTTTAAGTTTATAAATTTCTTCATAAAGACCATCTTCATGTAAAGCATCCAAGAAATCAGCATCTTCAAAAGCCATTAGAAGTCTATAATCATTACTATTTTCATCTTCATCACTATTTGATAAACCATTGCTATCTTCATGTGTATAGTAGCTCTTCTTATTTACACTTTGTTTTCTGTTCCATTTTGTTGATTCCTTACCTTTATCAAGCTTATCTTTGTTAGGACATTTGGCAGCATAATGACCGACTCTTCCACAAGCAAAACATTTGAAAGGTAGTTTACCTCTGAATCTTCCAGAACCCCGTTGAAGGTTCTTTACAAAGTTTGATTCTTCCTCTCCTTCTAACGTATGTCCTGATTCATTGAGTTCTCCTCTTCCTAAAGCTTTGAATTCAACTTCTCTCATATCTGATGGACCCCACTTCCTCATTTCGAAAGTAGTTAGGATTTCGTGTAGCTGTGACATAGTAATACTTTGAAGATCTTGCTTTTCTTCTATGGCATAAACTTTTGATTCAAACTTAGAAGACAAGGATCTTAAAACATTTTCAACTAAAGTAACTTCTTTTATCTCTTCACCCAAGTTTTTCATGCGATTAAAAAATCTCATCTATACGTAAGAAGTAATTAGCTATACTTTCATCATTGTGCATTCTGAGAGTTTCATATTGAATTATGAGAGATTGTAGTTTTGCACATTTTACCTGATCGTCTCCTTCATAGCTTAGAATGATCTTGTCCCATATTTCTTTGGCGGTTTCGAGCTACATAACCTTGACAAATTCTGATTGTGACAGACTCCCCAATAAAGTATTGACAGCCTCGGCATTTGTTTCATACTGCTTTTTACCTGTAATATCTGTAGGAATTGTTGATTGAAATGTGTATCCTCCTTCCATGATTTCCCAAACATCTGTTCCAAGAGATTGAAGATAGGCTGTGGTTCTTACCTTCTAATAGACGAAGTTGCTCCCATCAAATATTGGTGGTCTAATGGATGCCTCTCTTTCGTAGTTAGTCATGATGATATATCTTCCTTCAAGGGATCAAGCTTCTTCTGAAGGACCTGCTTTGGTACCAATTGTTGGAAATAATACCGAGAGGGGTAGGTGAATCTGTATTAGCAAGTCAATAATATTCATTTCACAATTAGATTTGTATACGCTACTTTAGTTAATGAAACTTGTGTATATATGCAACTGAGTTAAGGAAACTAGCGTATATCTTGTAGACTTATAATTTAGTTAATTCATCAGATGTTGATCTTTAATCTATGCATTAGAACCATATAAACAGTAACTAGGTATAGTAAAAACAGAGCAGACAATCACACACAATAACACAAGATATAAGGTGGAAATCCAATGTGGGTGAAAACCACCTGCTGCAATTCGTCTCTATCTTCTTTTAATAAGAAACTTCTTTTTACAATATTTCTATATTGGTGCAGTCTTATACCAGTACGTAGGCTTCTACCTGTAGAAGGCTACAACCTTCTCTCGTTCTCCAGCTTCTCTTGGAAGGGAGATACAACCCCCTAGCTCTTGTATTAGCTGATGTACTAGTATGTAGGTGCTGACCTATAGAAGACTACAACATTCTCTTTTCTTCCAGGGACCACGTTTCATAAATTTTCAGATTGGATCCATCAATAACATCAATCAAACATCAAAATATATCTGCATCAATCAATCTCCTTTGCACCAACAAAAACTGAATCAAACAATCACTTCTCTAAATGATGTAACTAGAATACAATAATAGTAACTGGAACCCAAGCTAGAACCCAGAACACTATAATAGCAATCATAAGTATCTAAAACATATTTTATAAGGTGTATGCTACTTCAATGTGATGAACCTGTGTGCATACGCACTTGTATAAAGGAAAACCTGCATATACACACTTTCAAAATGCTGAACCGATGTGTATACGTGTTTTTGCTATAATGAACCTACGTACAGATATGTAAAGATGACTTAACCTTTACAACTATTCAGACATCCGTTATACCCAGATCATTAGATTTACAGATTACGACATGCGCCATTTATATAAGATTAAAACCACAAAAAGATACTTCTTTTCAAGCCTTAAGATGTTGACCCATCAATAGAACTTATCCTTCATCAATTTCTCAAGTTCATCCTTGATTCAGATCTAGCTATGCACCATAACCCAAAGATCTGTATTCTAGATCCTATTCTTCATTATATATTCAATACTTGAGTGACTTTGCCTAATGACCTTCTCCTCCTTTTATAGTCTTAGGCCTTACTCAATACCATGGTCCAAAACCACTTAGAAGCAATACCTTCGACCAAATACCTGGCGTCAACGCTTTGGACAAGATATCTTGGACCAATATCATGGATAAAAATACCATGGACCAAATACCACGGACCAAAACTAGTTTTCCAACATGTACGTGCCTTTCTTTGCATGAAAGTGCGTGTGTATGCTGTACGTGCCTTTCTTTGCATGAAAGTGTGTGTGTATGCTGTACGTGCCTTTCATTCTGCTAACTCGCATGTACACATGACTTGGACAATAGGGAACCTGCGTATACCTCTATTTCTTCATTCTGAGATCCTGAACTGTGATCTGTCATCTGTGTGAGTTGCCATCAAGGACAACACCTGTGTCATAGTGCCAAATCTGTATCATAATGCCAACACATTGATGAGGTATTTGGCTGTTCTTTGGCTACTTCTCTGATTTTCTTGTTGTAGTCCTCTTGTGTCATCAATTTATCATTTATGACTAAGGGACTAGTTAGTCCTTTTTCTCTCAAAATATCAAACATGGTCATAAACCTGTCAACGGCTAGTTGCATGGTTTGACACTTATCTTCTAAATTTAACATTAAATTTCTCTTGGCTAGGACTCTCTTGACTTCCAAAATGGTACCTATCCCATCAGGTATGTCAAGTTCTTGTAGCTCATATTTGTTCTTGGAGTTGAGGAATTGAATAATTCTTACTGCCTCCTCTAGCATTTCTCCAAGCTCTTCTTTGACATTCTGGATGGCTTTTGTAGCTTGTTTGATTAAGTCTATATACTAAAAAATGACCTAGATAGATGGCTAAATATCATTGATAGATTCAATGATATTGGCCCACAATAATTGTTTGGCCTTTCCCAAAGGATCACTTAGTGTTAACTCTTTCTCCAGGTTTTTCATTCTCTCATTCATTCTGGTAGCCCTCTATTGTTCTTCCTTATGCATGATGTGGGCTAACCTACAATATGTCTCTAGGCTGGTAAGTTTCTCTTTTAACTTTTTCATTTCACTGGTCTGAATGGACATTTCTTCCATTGCCTTGACTAGTTTGTTTGCTTCATCACCTGTGGTACCTGTTGCTGTTGATGCTATTGCTAATGTAGTTTCTATTGTTGTTGACAATGCAGTGGCCATTGGACCAGTGGGAGCTAATGCTATTGCTAATGTAGAAGGCACAACTATGGTCACTGTAGGAATGACAGTTGGAGGAGCACTATCTAGATTATCTTGTTTTAGTTGGATCAAGCTATCTAGTTCCTTTTCCATTTCTTTCAATTGGTCATTGAGTTGCAACACCACGTCCATCATCTCTTCACGACTTGTTTGGCTTTCTAGGACTTCTTTTGTTTGAGGGCGTTGTAATTGAGGTAGCTTGAGCTGTTTCTTAAGGGCTGCAATGTCTTCATTTTTCTTCTTAATTAAATGTTCACCATGACTATCTGCAGTTAGTATGGCTCCATCAACAGTCATACTATCCTCCTTGTCAAGCCTTATACCTCTGCTCTCCATGTCAAACTTCAAGAAAGAGAGAAAGTCATAAAAAAAACATGTTTATCTCTGGGTACGCAGGTTCTCTCTACCTTGCCTGCGTGTACGCATCCCAAGCTCATTGTACCTGCGTACTTGTACGCTCTGTAAGTCAAGGGATGGGTGCGTACTCCTGTAAAGGTCAAAAGGCGCGAGTTTCATCTTAAAAAAGTTACTTGTGTAGAATTGAGGCTTCTGTGATTCATCATAGTTATAAGAAGAGCTTTGGCGTAAATCACATAAAAAAGACCTTTGTCGACGCGTTTCGAACCAACTAGTGTGGTTCATCGTCAGGACAAGTTGAAGAAACACATCCCGCCTAGCATGTTAAATAGACTGAGCAGAGACTCCAACGGCTACGTAACGGCTACTATGGACTCTAGGACCCAGGACCAAAGTAAATTTAATATTATTAATATTTTTACAATATTAAGATTAAATATATTATTATGTTTTTTGGAAAAAAATAAAATTAGGTAAAAACATCAAAAAATAATTTATTTATTTATATTAGAACAATAACAATGGGTTGTTTAATAAAATTTAATTATAATGCGATTAAAAACAAAAATAATAAACCGATTAATTAATAATTATGTTCTAGTCAAAACAATAATGGATAGGTTGTTAGATAGAAATAATATTATAGGATAAAAATAAATATTAATTATAGTGGTAAGTTGATCCAATTAAATAATCCATTAATATATATATAAATTTGTTTGTTGAGGGTAACCAATCAAGAGATGAATATTTTAAAAGGTAGTTAATGTGCTTTATAAAATTCTTGCTAATTATTATTATTATTATATCAAATTTTTATCTGTTTATTTATTAATTAGTAATATTAGACTTAGCCCGTAGTGGGGCTTAGTGTTTACAGCTTTACACCTTAAAAGCAGAGGGGTAGAGTATACTAATTATTACTATACTTAGCCTGTAGTGGGGCTTTGTAGTGGGGCTTAGTGTTTATAGCTTTATAGTGGGGCTTAATGTTTACAGCTTTTAAAAGTAAGGTGTAGTGGGGCCTAACTTTAGAGCTTTTAAAAGTAGAGGTGTTTAAAAGTAGAGGTGTAGAGGTGTAGTGGGGCAGCTTTTAAAAGTAGAGGGGTAGAGTATGCTAAGCTTTATAAGTAGATTTAGCAGTCAAATTTCTGGTGTAGGTGGGTCTTTTTCGAAAAACAAGGGACCTCATACACCAATAGCTGAGTGGAGGGGTTTTTTCCACGGTCCCTTTTTGCACAAACAAGGGACCTCATACACCAATAGCTGAGTGGAGGGGTTTTTTCCACAAACAATCAAATGTGGAACAAATAGGGTTTTTTTGTTCCATAAACAAACAAATGTGGAATAAAGGGATTTCAAGCACCAATTTGATATTTAAACAAATGTGGAAAAAAAATCTCATACACCAATTTTCAAATGTGGAACAAATAGAGTTTTTTTTGTTCCATAAACAAACAAATGTGGAATAAAGGGATTTCAAGCACCAATTTGGTATTTAAACAAATGTGGAAAAAAAGATCTCATACACCAATTTAGTATTTAACAGTCAGATTCATCAATTTATATCTTGACTTAAACTGAAACTTTTAATATCTTGACTTAATTTAAATAATAATAATATATAAGTTTCCTACACCAATTTAATGTTATCACATTATATATAATAAAAATGACATTATATATATGTTATCACATTATATATAATAAAAATGACATTATATATAGTAAAAAAAACCCACATTTTTATGCCATATTTATCTTTCTATTTT
>APFE030007822.1:0-13180 GCA_000404065.3 Pinus taeda | reverse complement strand
ACTCCATTCATATGTTTGATGGCAAGATTGAGGTGCGAAAATAATTAGAACACTCACTTGTCATGATAGAGATAGAAGAAGAAAGGCTTCTCAAGCTGTAGGGTATCTCTACTCGTGTACAAAATTTCTCTTACAATTCTCATTATGAAGAAGGTACATTTCCATCAATTTTATTATGGCATGCTAGATTTGGACACTTGAACTATGACAACCTCTACTTGTTGAAGGAAAATGGTGATACTGGTTTATCTACAATTCCTAGGAAACTTAAGCAATGTGATGCTTGCATTCTAGGAAAGCATAGCAAACAGTCTTTTCATGATTCACATTCCAGAGAACATAGAAAACTTGAATTCATTCATTCAGATTTATGTGGTCCAATGCCTGTTCCTTTTGCAAATGGAAATAAATATATGACATTTATTGATGAATACACCAGAATGTGTTGGGTTTATTTATTGAAGAACAAATATGATGCTTTCCAAACATTAAAGAACTTCATATGGATTGAAAATGATGCACAATCTCATATTGGCTCTATTCGCATTGATAATGGAAAAGAATACACTTCAACTGAATTTGAAAACTATCTTTGCCAACATGGATCAAACATCAAACAATTGTGCCTTATAATCCCCAACAAAACGGAGTCGTTGAAAGAATAAATAAGACAATCTTAAATATGGTGCACTCCATGATGTTTTTCAAAAATGTAAAATTGATGTTTTGGGCTGATGATGCAGTTCTATGTGTTGTATATCTAAAGAATAGATGTCCATCTAATGCTATTAGAAACAAGACTCCTTATGAAATGTGGTATGGGCACATTCCTTCGGTAAAGCATCTCAGGGTCTTTGGTTCCACATGTTATGCCTTGACCAAAGGTATATAGAAACAAAATTGGTGCAAGAAGTCGTAAGTGTATCTCTCTGGGGTATTCAAACACCTCTAAAGCATACCGTTTCTATGATGAAGTCAATAAAAAGTTTGTTGTATCTAGAGATGTAATCTTTCTTGAATCATCCAAAACTGACAATGTCGTTGAGTGGCAATTTGATTGCTTGGATATATTCACAAATGCAAAATCATTTCAAGAATTTGATAATCAGATTCCACATCTTGAAGGGGTGATTCCTATATTAGATCAACTCATGGAATATTCTTCTGGAGCACTCTCTCCCCCATATGAAACTCTAACAACAGATGATAATTTGAGTGATGTGATTGACAAAATTGGGAGATTCAATCTTGATTTAGTCCCAACTCAATCAACGGAGCAGCCTGGACCATCTCAGAAAGGTCCCCCAAAGTGGCTGAAAAAGACACTTGAAAGTGTTCATCTTGATGATGTTGGAAAGAGAGGAACTAGAAATTCAACCCGACAAAATGGAGGTGATGTAGATGACTTTTATTCACCTATTGATATGGATGTTTCTTATGATTGTGAATTGAAATTGTCTACAATTTTTTAACCAACTTCCTTCAAATTTGCTTCTCATGATGAATGGAAAGAAGCAATGAACAAGGAGTATGATGCCTTGATAAAGAATGACACTTTGAAGCTAGTTGATCCTCCATTGGGAATCAAACCAATTGGCTGCAAGTGGCTCTACAAGAACAAGTATAAAGCTGATGGTCCACTTGACAAGCAAAAAGCCAGTTTTGTGGCAAAAGGTTTTTCACATAAGGAATGGGTTGATTATGAGGATACTTTTGCCCCCACAGCAAAATGGGCTACCATCCAGACACTCTTTTCCCTAACATCTCAAAGTGGTTGAAAATTCCATCAAATGCTTGTAAAAACTGCTTTCTTGAATGGAGATCTAAAAGAGAATGTTTTTATGTCCTAACCTGAAGGATTTTTTGTAAAAGGACATGAACATAAAGTATGCAACCTTGTGAAATCCTTGTATGGCCTTAAGCAAGCACCGTGAGCCTGCTATGAAAAACTAACTGATCATATTCTAAAAGTCAATTTCAAACATTATGATCTTGATGTTGTAACTTTATTTGTCAAGAAGGTTGGAAAAACAGTTGTATATCTTGTGGTATATGTAGATGATCTTTTGGTGACAGGGAATAATGAGAGATACATTGCATCCATAAAGAAGGAATTGAGGAAAGGTTTTGAAATGACTGATTTGGGCTATGTTCATTACTATCTTAGTATTGAAGTAACTCAACATCTGTAGTCCATATTCCTTTTTCAAAACAAGTACATTGGAGATTTGTTGAATAGGTTTGGCATGACTAAATGCAATCCTCTGACTACTCCAATGGAACAAAACTTAAAGCTCACATCCATTGAAGGAAAAGAATTTGAGGATGCAACAAAGTATAGATAGCTTGTAGGAAGTCTTAACTACCTAGCTACTACTAGACCAACCATTTCATTTGTTGTTGGAATCCTCTCTAGGCTTATGCAAAAGCCTTGTGAGGGACATTGGTCTATTGCAAAAAGAGTTCTAAAGTACTTTAAGGGAACTCAAGACTTTGGAATCAAGTATACACAGGTGGGCGACTTTAGCTTGATTGGATACTCTGATTCAGACTTCGATGGAGACACAAAAACTGGGGTTTCTTTGGATCAGGAGCTATCTCTTGGAGATTGCACAAACAATCAGTTCCAGCAGATTCCACAATAGAGGCAGATTATGTGGCAACAGCTGAGGCAACAAAATTTTTTTTATGGCTGAGGAAAATTTTGAAAGATTTGCAGGTAAAACAAGTACAATTGACTCCACTCATGATTGACAATACCTCGGCAATAAAGTTGGCCAAGAACCCAAAGTTCCATGATCGAATGAAACACATTAATACAAAATATCATCTGATTCGACATCATGTTGAGACTAAAACAATCCATATTTGCCATTGTTCCACTAATGAGCAGATTGCAGACATCTTCACTAAAAGCGCTTGGAAGAGAAAATCTTGAAAGATTCAGAACAATGCTTGGACTCACAAACATCCCTTCAAATTAAGGGGCAGAATGTTGACACCTAATCATAGGGATTGGGTGAACAACTGTAATTAAGTGTAAATAAATAATAGAGGAAATGGAGAGTCATCGAGAGATGAAACTGAACAATCTCTCCCTTGTATATAATAATAGATAGCCTAAATGAATAATACATTCTCTTTTTGAGGAGTTACCTCGTGACCTGACATAGTGAAAGAACTTGATTTTTGACAAGTATTTCTTCGTGTCCTCTTGGCTGGAATTAATATCACCTTTGGAATTATTCCCTTTCACCATCCTTCCTTTGCTGAATAATGAAAATTCCTCTTCCTCATCTTTGGATGAGGTCCCATCTCTGGTATTCTACCTTATTTATTCCTGCAATAGGTCAGAGCATAGTCACTCCCAAATCTTGATAGTTATGCTGACTCTTGGGAAGGCCCAAAAGGGCTAGAGATACCAAGTCTTCTTTAGGGACATTAACACTGAACCCACAAAGTTCATCACGAAACTGTGTAAAGTTTCTAAGGTACTATAGAATTGTGTCATTCTTTTGCATCTTGATACTTCAAAGTTTTTCCTTTAGTGCCAACTTCCTGTAGTCACTATTGTTCTAAAACGAATTTGTCATTTTTTTCCACATCGCAAATGAATTTACTTTCTCATGGAGATTTGAGGCAATATGATCTCGTACTCCCTCAAATAATATTCTCCTTGGTTTGGCCACATCCTTCTTCCACTAAGAGAGGTTCTGGGCATCATGTGCTTGCGGTTTTGCTACATATGTCTTGATGTATTCTAGTAGCCCATTGTCATCCAATACTGCCTCCATGTGAATCTTCCATGCAAAAAAATTTGAGGTGCCTTCCAAGGCATACTCAAGCCTAAGTCCATTAAAATCCATCTTCTTTGTCCTAAAGAAAACCTGTAACACTAATCTTCAAATTCGAACCTCCTACAATGACAACATCGAAATCTCTTCCCTACTGTGAATCTATCTTTGATACCATGCAGAAATTAATGTGTAGATTTTAAATTTCTCATGAAATTTACTAAGTCATAAGACTATAAGCTACTCTATTTATTGGCAGAAGAAAATTCACAATCGAGAACACAAATCATTAACATGAAAAAGGAAACTTCACACATACACAAAGATTTATCTAGGGGAAATCAACTGCTCAATACCCCTTACTATATGTATTACATTAATCAAATAATCTAGATGAATACAATATGCTTTCTCAAGCTTGAGCATAACATGCACCTGTATCTTCTATCCTCTGCTTGACTAACTGAACCTTGCTAACACTTAGACATTTTCTCAAGCCTCCAAGTTCCTAATTCCTTACGATGTTCCTTGAGGAAATTAGCCCCTATCAAATAGGAAATTCCCTCATCTGGATTGTGCAATTCCTTTAGGTCCTTCCTTTGATTGCATGCACCATCTGTACACATTGAAATATGCTACAACTGATAGTACAGTACCTTGGAATCTCCATCTCTACTGGGTAACATGAATTCTATGCATGCCTGAGCTAATTTAGGATAATTGATTGGTTATCTGGATGATCACTAAGTGTGATTGAAGTCACACTAGACTCTTTGACCTTCCACTAGTTTCTCCAATAGTTGGAACCAGTTTCAGTGACCATAACTCAATTTGACTGAATTAAATTGCTACAAGTGAAATTAACTCAACCTAGGCTCCTAAAATTTAGGAACCCAGTGCACACAACAAAAATTCATGCCCCTATCTTGAATTAACTGAGCTAGACTGCTAATTTTTAGGAATCAACTCAAGACAGCTGAAATTGAACTCATTAACTCTAATTCAATGTTATTAACTCAGTGACAAGAGCCATGTCACCTTAATTAACTCCTCCAAGGTGGCTGTTCATGTGGAATTTCGAATTTCATAAATTTTAAGTAAGGAAAAATCAAAATTGAGTCTTTCTTGTTGAATTTTCAACACTTTATCTATGTCCATGATTTGATCAATTGTGGCTTGTTCCATGCAGTTTAGGTTGAGCTCTGTTGGTGTTAGTTATTTTGCAATGTCTGATGTGTCTAACAGTGGTTGAAAGTATGGCTGAAGGAAGTCCACAATGAACATTGGGTGCAGGTCAAGGAATGGGGGAACATTGAGCTCGAAAGAATTGTCTCCCAAAACCTTGGTGATGGTGTCAGGTTTATAATGGAGTGGACATAGTTTCCGATGGACTCTGCTAAGGAATTCTTTTTGCAAATGCAACCAAACTTTTTTGCCTACATGAAACTTATGTGGCACCCGATGATGACCATGTCGCTTCCTATACTTTGTATTGGAATTATGCAAGATGTCATGCACCTGTTGGAAAATGTGTTGGATGCATTCAATAGACTTGGTTTCTTTATCAGATTCAGACTGCACATGTCCAGATTCTGCCTGTGTAGTTTCATTAGGCATGGAAACATAAATCATACAAAATGGTTTAAATCCCATACCCATTTGAAAGAGATTTCCGCCAATCAAGCTATGGAGAGCTTTGATATAATTATGTTGTAGTAGCTACAACCACCCTCCAAAATTTTTCCTTAGCTTTATTTTGGAGCCTCCCTACCAACAATCCTTAGCAGCTTGTCTTCCACTGTAAAGTACATAGGCTTCAACTAAGTTTCAGTGGCTCAAAAACCAATGCATGTTAACTTGTTTGTCTCCCACCTACAGGCTATCATTCTGGACTTAGAAAATTTTCTAGATGAGATGCCCCCCCTAAAAATTGCGCAATTTTGAAGGGGAACCAACCTTCCCTCCAAAAATTGTGCAATCCTGTTGGGCTACCTGCTGGACTCTAGAATTTCGTAATCCATCCAGGTAGCCCTCCCTTAGAAGATTGTGCAATCCAGCCTAAGACTAGGTTTCAACCTAGAAATGGCGCAATTCTAGGAGCCTTAAGCACTCGGTCACGTTGGGAGCCAGAGAACTATGGGCGGAGAAACGAAAGGTGCTAATCGTACAAGGTGGTGGGCTCCAGTATTACAGCAATAATACTGCAACTCTTGGAACTCCCTTCTTTAATTTTATCATCCCGGTAGTTCATAACAAACTTGGAAGCGACAGTGCTGTATGCACAAGTACTAGCTCTTGCCGCGGATGTCACTTGATTAGCTGGCACAAGTCCGCTAGGAGCTTAAGGCAACTTCTGTGAGCTCTCAGAAGAATATTTTTAACTGATGGATGAAAGCTAACTCAAAGAAGGCTAATCTACTTACAAAAAGAAACTGGAAAGTTGAAAGGAAACGTAAACCCTAGCAAACCCTAATTTTACTAGCTAGCCCTACTGATGCAAGAAAGAGGATGCAAACTACTGCAAGAGATTCCATTGACTTCTAGGAAAGTAAAATGCATGTGTCTAAGCTACTTCTATAGTAACATCTGAAAAAAACATCTTTTTGTATTTTTGAATAAGTTGTTAGAACTATCATGCATGTTCTTTTAACTGTTTTTAATTGTGCAGAGGTGGATCGGTGGGAGAAAATGCTTGCAGGAGGTTGGGAAGGTTAGAGGAGGTCCTAAGGGGTCCCTAGCACCCTTCCTGAGAGTTTCACAGTGATCGGATCTCAGGAAATCACTTTCGTGAGCTTCTACAGGAAGTCTGCAGGGGTTCTATAGGATGTTCTGGAATTTCTCCAGGATGTTCTGTAATTCTCTACAGGATGTTCCGAAAAGAGGATTTTGGAGAATAGATGGAGGGAAAAAGGTGGAGGAACGAGTATGGAGGTGAAATAGGGGTGTAGGGGAGTTCAAGACTTGTAGGATGGAGTTGAGGAGTGGCACAAATGGTGATATTTGTTCAAGGAGGGATGAAACGATGTTGCGCAAGAAGATGAGAATCATGGCAAAGTAAGCGAATGAGGCAAATGTAAGGTAAGGGTTCTAAGTGAAGGGTGAAGCGGGTAGGTTGGATGGAGTATGGGCAGGTAAGGAAGGATAAGAGGTACTCTGCAAGTGGTTTTTCAAACTGAACAAACAAACACTTATAAAACCTATAACCTAGTTACTTCACTCTAATCTGACCTAGCAGCAAAAGGAAATGAACAGAAGTTTATTTGCAAATAACTATGCAACTAAGTAATCATAACCCTAAGCATGAAATCAAAACTGATATCAAGTTCAGCAACTAAAAATCCAACACTACTAATTGCATGGCGAAGCAAAGACAGTGTTTTTGTTGGCAGCAAGGTCTCCTTTGTCCCAGCTCACGATCCCACAGAGGGAGAGGTGCGATCAGAGGTGCTTGATGGCCTTTTCTGAAGATCTTCCTTGGGATTAACCTATCAACTAAATCTTAACATGAAAATCCTTTTTAATCATCAACAACAATCTAAATAACAAAACAAGATTTAAATCTAAATAACAGATTTTATTTTAAGAATGCAGCAAAGACACATGAAAGTAAACAAAGGAAGTACTGGGCACTTGAGATGGGCCCAACCCCAAGAGCTACAACCACCTAAGAGAGATTAGAGCTGGTGCAAAGATGGATTCATCTTTATTGATCAAAAGAATAGTTACATCCCAAAAATTGTCCATAAGGAAAACTTGAAAATGTGCTGAAATGAAGAGCAAAACTACTGCCTAAAAAATGACTAAAAACCGAACTACAAACTAGCTAACTTCTGCCTACAAAGTGACTAACTACTGGCTACCCAAATGAGGCCCTAAGCCTTCTTATTTATACAAATTGAGGACCCCAACAGTCGTCCTAAACTTTAGGGACTCGACTGCCCAAAACTTGCAGTTAACAACAATCCTACTTGACATGCTTGGCTGCCCTTGTGATAATTGATTTGGTGGCCCTTGAACTTCGAGCTGATGGTGGAGAATTTTAGGTAAGGGCCCATAAATGAAGGGGACACCTTCCTAAAAATCCTCTCCACGAATTTCGCTGTCAAGTGCTCATTTAAACCTTTGATTTTGTCTCCAAATTGACCAAAAAGACTACACAAAGCACACATTAGACTTGTTGGCATAATGACTAACCCAATTCACTCTATTAGCATAAATATAATAAAAAACATGCAATAAACTGATGAGAATGGTGGATTAAGTCAAATTAGGAGGTTGAATGAACCCATATAATTATCCATTTTTGGGGCTAATCACAAGGCAGGAACCACACTCTGGAAATCGACGGTATTGATCAGGGCGCCCTCAAACGGTAAACGGTTTTGGATGAAGCGGAGCGATCCTAGTCAACGATCGACGTGTGGTAGCGAAGGTGAGAGAAAACCGATGTTGATCGCGCGTTATCGGTCGAGCAAGTCAACCGCATGGGACGTGCGTATGACGTAGGATCTGGAGGAGCCCAGATCGGACGGCCAAGATTGTGCCTGATGGAAAGAAGTGGAATCTACAGGGAATTAAGCCGCGTTCTAAAGGGATTTGGAATCCGTTTGACCGCCATGGTGGAGGAAAAACGCATCCACAATGTAACTAGAGAAACAAACCGATGAGCAGGCTGGCGCTATTTAAAGGAGGACACGTGGCCACTTACTGATCGTTCATGTTGATGCCGAACAGGGAACTCCAAGTGCAGCAGCAGAAGGTGAATCGACAAAGGCATAAGAGGAACTAAATGGGCATGAGTTCAAATGGCTAAAAGCCATGAATAGAGACAGTTGAATCAGGTAAATGTGGATAGTGGAACAGTTGAACACTGAGAAACAGAAACCAGAGAAGAGGCAGTTAAGCGGAAGCAGAGACAGACAGAGGGTTGTGCTAACGCAGTGGCAGCATCGAGCACCAACGCTTGAGAGATTCAAGCCATCCCATAGAGGAATATGTCCAGATCGAGCATCATATTTGGCTCCTTCCATTGTAGACCAGAAGGTCACAAAGCTGGTAGGAAGAAGAAGAGTCTGTGTACCCCAGTGGCTTGGGGAATCCAAGAATCCAACCTGGCAAGCAAACCTGCTTCAGGAGAACTCACATTGAGTCCCTGCATTGTAATTCTCTGCCTAAAGACACAATAAAACAAGGCAATCACTGAGAGATGGACTAAAGATGTAGCCCTGGAGAATAGGGTGAACTCCTTATTAAAATTGCTTGTGTCTTTATGTTTGCTTACTGTATTTCTCTGTGTCTTTCCATTTAAATGTCCGTGTATTGGCAATATAATCGATCCGTTGCTTAAATAACACAGAACACACACGAGCACATGAGTCTGTAATACCTTTTGTTTAATAAAATTTCAAATGATGTCACTCATTGGGTGATTATCAAATCAGTCTCATTCATAAAAAATTTAAAGATAGTCATAAACCCCATGAGGTCCAAACTACAAGTCATTTTAAGTTGTTGACCATTAAGGTGCTCCATTAAACCAAATGGTATTGAAATTCTGTAGAGAATTTTTCCAACTTCATTTTCATGGGGATCCCACAATAATCCAAGGGTTGTAGGGGCTTGGGACCAAATTGTAAATGAAGCTGAAGAAGTCATGGAGGCTTACTTGAAACTATAGAAAACAAATGTTAGTATTAATGAAGCTATGGCACAATAAGTTGTGGATTTTGAGCATTTGAATGTGGATGTCAAGCATTTGAATGTTTGTTAAGAAGATTGACTCTCAGAGCTTGGTTTCCCTCCCTTATCCAAAAAATACTTCACATGTACCGATCAAATATGGTTTGATGACTAAGTAAAAAAGAGATTAAAATATATGATATATACTAAAAGAATTAAGAGACATCAATGGATTCAAATAGGTGTAAATTAACAAGAAATGAAGATATATGATATATTTCAAGAACAACAACAGAGGGACAAGTTACAAACCCATTCCTTGAGTTCATCCTATCCAATGTGATCAATAAACTGATGCAACATCCACGTAAGATATACCCATATTGACCTAAATTAGCAATATTCATTTGAGTATTATATTGTAATCCAGATAAGGATTACGAACACAACTAACATGATGACAAGAAAATAAGCAATAGTAATTTAAATAAATTGTCTACACGTAGATGGTACAAATAATTGTCATAATGAAGTTTTAACAATTATCTATAACTCCGAGGACACGGAAAATGTATTGTAAGAACAAATAGATCAAAACCGCAACAGTTGACGGGAGTCATAAATAGATTATTCAAAAGACCTCAACAACGACACATTAGTAAATTGTTTGCTTCCCTGGTGCACCATGCTAGGTTGATCATGAGAATGATTAGTTTGTGTTTCCAAGGACCTATACATGAGATCTATAGTGCCTTGAATATATTGTGAGCTTGCAGCCCGAGAGCCCTTGAAACTTCTCCTAGCATGCCAAATACAATTCCTCCAAAGTTTCCCATTCCGCCTGCATTGGTCACAAGTGGCTTACCTTGGTGGTGTTTATCCATAGAATTCACAATAGTTGCAAGGAACCCAATTGTTGCAAGATTAGTAGAGGACTGGGGATACATTTTAATAACTTGTTTGTTGCAAAAAGACCAAAGTTGTGTTGTACTCCTTGCATCAATGATGCTTGGGCCATAAGAGGTTAATCTTGTAGCATAAGTTGATCCATTGTGAGACATGACCACATCGTCATATCAATTGAAGTTGGAAGTTGAGAGTTTGAATGTGGGTTAAGAATATTGACTTTTAGAGCTTAGTTTCCTCCCTTCTCCAAAAAAACTTCACACGTAGCCATAGAACATGGTTTGATGACTAAGTTCACAAGAGATGAAAATATATGATATATGCTAAAAGAATTAAGAGACATCAATCATGGATATTTTGATGAAATTCTAATATACTAAAAGAATTAAGAGACATCAATCATGATTATTTTGATGAAACGCTAATTCTTTGATAATGCATTTATTGGTTATATTTATTTGAAGGAAATTGGGGATGAAGGTTCCATCCCTTAGCGTAGTTCTGTTGCAGAGAACAATAGCGTGTGGGCACATATTCTACAAACAAGACACAGTTGACCTTTTCCATCTGCACTATCGATTTTGGATTGATTTATTTAGATGGCTCACAAGGTACTCGGAAAAATGGAAAAAATGGGAACAAAGGGTTGGCAACATAATTTCGGATCGTATGTTTACAAACTGAAACTATATTCACATACTAATAGCGAACTATATTCTTTTACATTGAACATTGTAGGAGTGATTCAAATGTATGGAAGAAAAAGTTGTGTCAGTCAAGTGTCCTTGAGGGCTTAATATAGATGATATTAAAAAGGCAGGAGAGTGTCTTGCATTTCAGGATGGATGTGCAAACTTCTTTGAACAAATCCTTACTAAGATGGACGTTTTAAATGTGGGAGTTCTTTTTCATCAAGTGGTTTGGATGGTTTACAAATTCATTCAAATAAACTTACCTTTGTGGAATTAGCCTCGATTAGTGTTATTGATAGGCGTGTTGAGTCCCTAGTTGATAAACATGACGATCTCTGCTTCATGGCAAGAAGCCTCGTGTGTTAACCTGTAGTGCAGAGTAGTAGGAAGAGCATGGTCATGGTGGGTGTGTCTCTTTCAAGATTTTTTTTGAAACTCCACACTCTTTCCCATGAAATCATGTCATGTTCTACGAAATTATGAAATGATACCTATAACAGGACACCTCCACCATATAGATTTGTTTTAGTGCATAAAAATAATATATGAATATACTCAACATGGCACAAATTAGGGACAAAATCCATACCATTTCACCCACAACAACTACCATCCCCTGTATCGTAAATACAAGTTCATCAATCACAAACAATCACATCCACCATACTTTGGTTAGCAAACAAAAGTATTCCATCTTTATGCTATTAAAGTTCCTAATCTCTGCAAAATGAAAAGGAAGCTTATGAAAAATTTTGCACATTTGTATATGTATCTGACCTTGTCTTCTTCACTACTATTGTGAGTGATTTCTTTGGAACTATGCACAACATTTACACTACGAAACATTTATAGTCTCAAAGAACATTAAAACCCTAGAGAGTTAGTTAGTTAGTTAATTAAGGTGTTGGGTAACACCTGGTAAAGTGTATCTAAGGGTGGAAAACATTTGAATTGTCTAACATCAGACCTATATAGGGAATATAGGTAAGACAGGAGGGGCCTTCTAGCTTAATTATAACACATATATTAAACCGTTTAAAACTATATTAACATACATATATATGAAACAATATTGAATTTATATCAAATATTTTTCTTATTTTCATATTTCTATACCTGATAAATAAATTAAAAAAAAATATTTATTAATTAAAGGAAGGTAATTACATAAATTTTAAATGTTTAAAATATATAGTTTAATTTCATTTAACTAGTTATTAATGTTAAAATAATTTTTTTAACAAACAAACAATATGCAATATTGATCTAATTTGTCTTTCATTTTACATTATTTTATGCATGATAGGACTCACCACATATTTTTTTTTCAAATATTTCTTACAATATTAAAATGAAATATATTTAACATAATTAAAACTCAAAACAGCTATATTTTCATAAATATAATAATTTTATATTTTAACCCTATATATTAACTTATAACTTTAACTTTAAATTATACTCTACTATTAATAAATATTTTTTATACCATTATAATTATTAATTTATTAAAAAAATATTCATTATATTTTAAAAATAATATTAATAAAAATTAAATATAATTAAACTCACGGATCCTAAATTTTATTAATATATCAATTTAAGGCACTTGTAATTTAGGTTAAAAGACAATAAACTTACAATAAAATGCAATGTTCCTTACTTTATTTATATTAAAACATAATTCAAATAAGTAAAATTGAAAATTTTAATAATTCAAATAAGTAAAATATTGAAAATTTGATAATTGTAATCTGGATGTCCTAACGAAATTTGCCAACCATGCATTTGCGATAATAATGAAATGCATAAAAAAATTGAGATAATCTCTGGAGTTAAAAGTGATAACATTACTTCATTCACTGTACTTGTGGATTTATGTGGAAGAATCAATCGTAAAGGACACGTTCTGTTTCGTTAAAAGACTTGGGATTTGATGGACATTAAATTTATTGGTCCGATTCTCCACTAACTTTCAATATAGTTTTGGGTAGTTTAAAAACCTCACAAAATAATTTAGAAGATTATTAAAAAATGGGGGAGAATTTTTTTAAAATTTGTATGATTAATAAGGATAAGTGATAGGTTAAATCATTGTGTAATGAATTT
>APFE030007811.1:0-10348 GCA_000404065.3 Pinus taeda | reverse complement strand
TCGAGATATGTTATAAAGCTCAATGGGAGGTATGCGTTTTGTTGGTTTATAAGCTTCAATGAACATTGAGGAAGGTGTTCCCCCAAGTGGGAGGGTTTTGTTATAGCCCTAGTTGAATTCCTATGTAAAAACAAAATAAAAATAAGGCCAACGTCATGGGACACGTATTCCAAGTTGAATTTTGGGAAAAACATAGCGATGGGGATCGCTGGTGATTAATTAATGGCTAAGGAATTTGGCAAAGGCAAAATGGAATTAATTGTCATTTTATTTATGAAAATAATGAAAAATAAGAGAAAATGAAGGTGAGAGGTCACATAATTGCATGTGAAGAAAATTGAACGAAAATTAAGGAAAAATAAAGAAAATAGAGGCCTCATAATAAAACCTTTTGCTAGATTTAGCTTGGAGATCTCTCTTTATTCTCTCTCTCTCTCATACTCTGGCACACTTAGAGAAATATTGGAGCATTGTTGGACCATGCTTAGAGCACTCTAGTTTTCATTGGATTTGGAAAAGAAGGCAAAGGAAAGTGGGAAAGTGCAAGGGAACAATGGGATCAACATCTACATTGGGATTGTTTTCCAGGTACCGAGTTGCATGTATGACTTCCTTGATAGTTTTGGCATGCATGGTATATGCATGTGATTATTTGGTTATGATTTTTCATTCACATGGAGGATTGCCTGGATCGACAATGGTTTTGCCTAGCCTTGCCATTTTCTATATAGTCATGGTGTTATGATTTTCCCATTTGTTTTCTGATTGGTTCTCATGCTCCTTATGGTTGTGGGTTGAGTTACTAGTTCCTAGAGCCTTGGTTAGACAAACGCTCTGGAAGCCCTGGAATAGCTTGGGTTTAGTTAATAGTCTTGGAGCCTTGTTTGGAAAAACACTCTAGAGCCCTTGGTAGGTTGAGTTACTAGTCCTAGAGCCTTAGCTAGACAAATGCTCTGGAGACCTGCGACAAATGTGGGTTGAGTTACTAATCTTGGAGGCAGGTTGGAACAAATGCTCTAAAGCCCTAGACAACTTGGGTAGAGACTAATCTGGTGATGGTTAATGATGTCTAAATGTGAGATGGAATCACTAGTTGAGGTTTGAGGTGGTTTTTCCTCTAGAATCCCTAGTTTCTTTTTGGTTGGTTTATTCCATGAGTTCCCACATTCAATCATGGAATATGGCACGAGGGTGATTGGATGAAAGAGGCATTTTTTTCATTCCAATCTATGGTCGGGTGGTACGTGGAAGTCCCTAACTTGGCTGGAAATTTCATATGTTAATAAGAGATATTAATATATTGTGATTCATGTATATATGTTGGCAATATGTTGGTGACATTATGGCTGAGTTTCCATGGTTTACATGTTGGTTAATTTCTAAGTGTATGTTGTTCATATGATGTGTATATTCTATGGATTTTGTCATGAGTTTTTTATCTATTTATTGGTCAATGAATGTATGAGCTAACAAATGTTATTACAACTATTATGAAAGGGTGTTATACCTTCTTGGTGAATCTTAGATAAGTTTCAAACCCGTATTTTTAGATATGCATTCATGACCTGTAGATTACATGTCTTCCATATGTTTGACAAAATGCATGACATGGTTAGGCTTGGCTAGGTCAAGTCCTTGATCAAGTTTTATGTGAGGCTTTGTCCTTGTGTCATTCATTATTTTGGAAATTCTCATCAAGTTTTGGGTAGTGATATGGAGTTTAACCCTGAAAAGGTGGCACCAATGTCGTGGTTGCATGCTCATAACTCATAGATTGGGACTACAGTCACTATCTTGCATGCTAATGCATACGAAAGAATACTTACATTTACATGAATGTAGTCTTGTGCAAGCAACTGAGAGTCCATGACAGTGAAAAAATAGTCTAGCTCAGGGTTAGGGCACCTAGACTGGTTTTTTAGCTCGTGGGGGTCCTGTAGCTCTTGAGGAAGGTCATTAAGTTTCTAGTTGTCGACCCCACTTTCTTAATTGTGCCTAGGAGGTCAGGTTATATTATAATAACTATTCGTCATATTTTTACCTCAGTAGACTGGTGAACCTGGGTAAATGTGGGAGGAGGGTGTTACAATGTGGCCACCTGGATTCAATCCATGAAGAAATTTGATAAATAAATTTAAAGATTTTTTCTATTCGGTCTATTTGTTTACCCACTTCACCACTATGATTCAATCCATAACATTTGACTTGGAACTAGTGCTTCATTATAATCAACATAAAATGGGCTATCGTTTAGAGTGTGTCGTTTAGCGTGAGCTAGTACATCCATTGGAGCTGCAAGAATGGATCAAGAAAGCATTTAAAGGGTTACTAATTGAAGGTATTTATTACACACATTTTTCCCATTATTTTCCTTATGAAATTCATTATAGAATATGTTTTCCATTTTGCCTCTTAAATTTTGTTTTTAGATATCAGGTGAATGATCAGTGTGTTATCTAATCTATGTGTTTTGTTTTTAGATTTGAGGTGAATGATCAACCTGTGCCCAAGAAAGAAAAGATAAGGCATCTTGTGGGCATTGAATTGATCAAAGAAACTAGGAATTGGAGTTACCATTGATTTCAATTCAATCATTGTACTTGCCACAATTTTTCTACCAAGTTTTGTATGTGATATTGAGATTTTGACAAAGAAATGGTAAAGTTGTGATCGATTTTTGTGACAAACATTGTTTCTTTTATATAAATTTTTTGTTATGGGAAATCTAAAATCTGAGTTTTTTTTTTTTTTTTTTTTTTCATAGATGCCATCAACGCTGCAATTATGTGATATTATGAGCTTAGTTCTAAAAGGCCTAAAATTAATGAGACAATACCCTCATTCCCAACACCAGATTCAAAAGATAATGAATCCGAGCTTAGTTTCTTGATCATGTTGAGGTTGTCATGTATTGGAGGAGGAAAGCCTATTGGATCTGAAATCTCAATGGTGAATTTTTGTTTTTCATTTAGTTCACTCGCCATTCTTCACAATCTGAAGCTCGTATTCGCTACTAGAGAGAGGAGCTTCCATATTCCATCATGAATTGGAGAAAGCATATTTTAGATGTGTAATTTTTTTTTGGCAATATGTACTTATATGATTGTTACTAGGGAAATTGATGCCAACATGGATTGCAAACACATCAATTAATATTATACTAAGACGATTAGCAATGTATTTTAGTAGTGACCAATGTTGCATCCGACTTAATTGAACCCAATAGGTAGTTGGTGGAAATTATAGGAAGTCGTACGTGACTTGTGGTTGATATTCAAACTTCCTCCTATCAGCAAACTCTTATGCTAATTTTCTCCAACTGTCGACTGCCGCTAGGTGGATAATGTGAGGTTGGGGTTGGCCTCTATGTTTCATTCAATATATGCATTTACTCTATGCATGTTAGAGACTGAAAGGGACATGAAAGTTTAGTTTATTAAATTCATACTTGAGATCAGCATCTCCCATGTTACAAAATGCCCATTGCAGAGTGCAAGCATAGGTGATTGATTTTTTAAAGATGCCTACAATATATGGAATCTTTCCATTATAAAAATTTAGAGGTAAAAAATGATCCTCAAAACAAAAATGTACAACAAAAATAAACTTTGTAAAAACCAATGGGATTGAACATGATGATGTTAACCATGGGGGATGATTCATCATTTTTGGATTAAAAAGGTAAAAAGATAAAAAAAAAAAATAAAGAAATAAATTATTTTTTCAACTTATCTCGCTACAATTCTACTCAAATTTCCAGTGGGAGCACTCGTTGGATGTAAAATTTAATTTTTCATCCAATAAATACCCATGTTTCATATTTTCAATGGACCCTACTTTACAAAAAATGTGAAATACATGAAAAATGTGATTGCAATCACATTTTTTTATGTATTTCACATTTTTCGTGTAGTAGGGTCCATCAAAAGTATGCAACATGGTTACTCTTTGGATGCAAAATTAAATTCCACATCCAAAGAGTACTCCCACTTGAAATTTTACTAAAATCCTAGGGAGATAAGTTGAAAATACAAGTTTAAAAAACAATTTTTTGTTTTTTCTCTCCAAAACTTGATGAGGTAATTTAATCTTATTTTATTATTTCTAGTACTGTTTTATAATATTCCTTAGGAGACCCATTTTAGACCTCAAAATTTTTGTAATGAAAACCAAAGAAAAGAAGATGGAGGTGGCATTCACATCATTTGACATTTGTCTCATTCATTATTGGCACTTCTTTAAGGTCTTTAATATTATTCAAATAATTTTATTATCAGTGTTGTTGTGAGATGATGTTTGCAATAAAATTATATATATAATGAGGAAAGCACATACACAAAAATTGATGTCCAAGTCAGAAAATTATATATATCCAAGAGATATAAAAATTCAATAATATATTAAAATCTAAATTATGAATCTAAGAAGAGATCTCATGAAATCATCTATGTATATATAGAAATTGATATACAGCTAGAGTTAGAAAAATCTCAGTATGCAAGTGATATAAAAGATAAATAATATATTAAAATTCTAAATTGTGAATATGAGAAGAGATTCCATGAAAAACAGTATCGTCAAAGTTAGAATAAACCATGTGTATATTCTTATTTCTTTGAATAATACGAAAATAAGATCAGTTTTGAAACTAAAATAGATACAAATATGAACCAATTGATACAAATACCAACCAATTAGTACAAATATGAACCTATATTCTTCTGAATGATGAGGAATATGACCTCCTCAATTAAGCAACATAACATCTCCTTGAATAGTTCTTTGAACGTCTCAAACCATATAATTTTCATAATTAGGTATAATAATGATAAATTAAGTAGTTTTTATATATATATATATATATTACTTGAAAATTTCTACAGATGATTTATTTTCAATTTGTAATATATAATAATGAAAATAGATAGTTGTAATTTAAATCAAACCATCATTTTAAAATTTATTACGTTTTTTTTAATTTAAAGAATATTGTTAGATCTAAGACTTTTGTGATCCATCAATTTAGAGAAAAGTCTTCTAAATTAATCACATAGTAAGGATTGGGTCGACGTTTCGAACCAACTAATGTGGCTTATCCTTAAGACAAGGTGAAAAATATTTTGAAATAAAATAAAATAAGTGAGTTTAATAAGGTCACTCCTAATTTTAAAATAACAATCTATCTTTATCTTCTTATTCCAAAATACTTTATCTTCTTATTCCAAAATATTTTAGAAATAACCAATCCGTTGATAAAAATGTCTTTCCTACCTTTAATTTAATATATATAAGATCCTAGTCTGCTAAGACGACCATAAGTATTGAAAAATGCATTGTTATGGTGCATATAATATTGTTCCATATCAGAATAGTTATGTTGAAATCTGTGTTTTCTTCGATTAATATATCAATTGGTAGGGGATTGATATGTATATACACATAGCTATTAAAATATGTGTTTGTTAATATATAGTATAAACATCTCAACGAACATCTATACAAAATTGTTTGATATCGATAATTAGGTTGAATTCATTTTCTTTAAATGAATATATAATTCAGCTAGGCGATTTTTGATATCAATAATTATGTTGAATTCATTTTATTTAAATGAATATGTAATTCAACTAGGCGATCCCCTATATATCTGGGTATAAATATTTAAAAATTTATTATATATTGATGTAATATAAAATATAAAATATAAAACTTCATTATATAATAATGTACTTTGTGATATGTGATATAGACATTTATACAAACATCCAAAAACTTATTTAATATTCGAATCAGTGACAGTATATGGACCATTAAGCTCAACCCACAAACATCCAATTATGTGCATATCCTCTTGTAGCATGTAGGATAATAGATATTTGAATCCGTCTGCTAGCGCTTAACGAAGTTAAGTTCAGTTTCAGGATAAGGGAATTGTAGTTGAAGACACAAATGTCGTCATAAGGTTATGCAAGCTCACGTGCTTTGGACGAATGACTCTGTCGCTCCCCGCCCGTGTTCGAATCTCGTCATATGTTCGCATTGCTCGGCAGCCATTGTAATCCATATCGAGCTTTTGTACATAAATATGGTTTCATTTCAAGCTTCTGTAAATATATAAATATTGTGATAGATTGTGAATTTGCGCTAAAATATAGCTCCTAAGTGAGGGACTCGCCCCCTTCTTTTAAAAAAAAGTCTTCTCATTTGATGAGATGGTTTGGATTCATTCACGTTCTTTATTGCAAACTAATGATAACATATCTTAAATTATGATATTTGATTATGGAATAAGATATAATATTTAAATTATAGCATGATTAATATTTGAATAACATAAATTGTATATTGATATTTGAAAATTTTATATCAATAGATTAGCGTTGCTTCTTTCAGGATATAAAATATGTCACGTTGTCAGACAACATAAAACCCAAACTCTAAGCTCTGCCATGCAACGTATAGTATGGCTTTCGATTTATTTAATGAGATCGTTCACAATAGGAAAAGTTGTGATCATCTTTACTGCCTAACATTTTTATTCTCTACACATCATTAACCATGTTTCCCTTCTTTGCTCTACTCAGATATACCATGAACTTGTAATTTCTCCCATTCATGAGTATCATGAATTCGGCCACGCCTCTCTCTTTTTCTAATATTTGAGCAAATTCCCAGAACCCAAGTTGCGACATTGACATTAACTGCAAACAAAGAGAAAACTTTTGTAGTTCAAGGACTGCGAAAAAGAGGAAATGTGAATTTCATTAAGAAAATGTGTTTTTATTTGTTCTTTCCTCATTTACATGTTAATATGTGCAATGGTGGCATACTTATTTAATATAAAAACATTTGTATAAGTAAACGTTAATGTGCATCATATCACAAACTAGAGAAGCAACAATTCTATTTGCGTAGTTTCTTGGTTGGTAACTAATTGGTAAATTTATCGAATAACGATATGTTAGCCTTACTCTCACATTAAAAACAATTCTAAGTCCAAATAACTTAATTAATTAAAATCATGAAAGTTAGGATTTAATCCTAACTTTCTAGATTGAGTTTTTTCCTCATAGTTAGGAGTCATTTTAGGCTTAGTTGGTTGAGAGATTCTTTCCAACTAGTTAGGCTCCTAGATTAGTGTGTTGTTGAGATATTTTCTCAACTATATTGTCCTAGATAGACGTACTATCTTGAAACCAACTTCCTCATGTATTTATTTGTATTATTATCATTCTTTGTACATTGGATTGATTAATAATGAGAACGTGAGAAACATTGTAAGGCTAAGGCCTTTTCTGCTATGTCTGATATTTATTTTATGAGTGTGAGTGTGTATTATTTGTTTATTAGTTTTTTTCATGTGGTATCAGAGCTACAGTGAGATTTATCATACCCATAGTTATTTGGGGCCTGATCATTCCATGGGAAGGCATTAAATAGAATTAAATAGTGTTTGAAGCATTGCATCCATGATATGTGCGTTGGTTCTGAGTATTAGAAGCCTATGGATGCATCGTTTGCATGTAGAGTGGAACCGAATAATACACCCACTTTCTCTTTGCTGAGAAGGCTACCGAGATTTTCTAGTCATATCGTTGCATTTCTGATAAGAACTGAAGAAACAAGATCAACGGGCGAAATTGATCCACCCGTGCTAAGTAATCAATAAATGGGTTTCTGTATGGCATTCTACAGCCTATTTCAGGTCTAAGCAATCTTGTATGTTAAATTCTATTTCCACTGAAAATTTTAGTACCATGGATAGAAATTTCAGTTTCCACACTTGTATAGTCATTAAGTCCAGGTAAAGTTTTGGTGGAATGGATAGTGGTCCTCGAAATGCACAAGGAGAGAGAATTTGCTTGCTATCTCTATAAAGCAAATTTACTGCATGAACAACAGTAGTAATTGTTGGAGGCACAGTAGGCTCTGCTGGTTTACATAGGTAGCTTAAAATCTTCTCTCAGCCAATGAGCTTGCGTGGAGTTGTACCTTCAGAAGAAAAGATAGTCACAATTAATGTTCTACACCTAGAGTACGTTGGGAAAAGATCGACTTAATGAAGATAATGTTGATTGCTTACAAGGAAAAGAACCTCTCAGAGTGCTCAAACTCCTTGCTTATAGTTTTGTGTTGAGAACACTATACTATCTGGGTGATCACAATTGGAAACATGAAGTTCTCCTCACAAATCTTCGTGAATCACCGAATATTAGCAACGAGGAGCATTCTATGGAGCTAAAACGCATAACATGAGGTGGTTTTAATTAAACGAAGTCTTCTTTTCTTCCATTAAATAGGGACTGTAGAGGATACAGATTTTTGAAATTGGGCTAGTTTCCATGTTGTGGAGGCAGTAAATTGAATTACAGAGGACATCTCTACCTATGCAATTTTGTAATGTCTAGATGGAGGCATTTGGTTTTTTTTTTACCACTTTTTTCAATGGAGCTTATAAATTCCACGAGGGTTATCATAGATATCATACATATGTAGTAGTACAAGTTTTTCAGACTCAGGTTTTGGTATCTCTAAGATGGAAGTAAGTTGAGTGCATTAGGCGTCAACTCAACACATAATTAAATTCTCTATTTGAAGGAAAAGTTGTAGCCAAGCTGCCCTTCACCCTGATTCCTTTCATTCAAAAATTGAGCCACAGGGTCTCAGTGGAGATGATCCAACACACTACGCTATGGTTTTCTTCTATTTTGTGCTCTATGAGCATTAGAACTAATTTGCAAAAGTTTATAGGTTTTGCTCCGCCCAGGGGTGCTGCAAGTGCAAGATTGTTCCCAGTTCTTGATACGAAATCGAGTTAAAATAAATGAATGGAGGGTTTCAAATGATTCAGAGAGGTATTCACTGTAACCCGAATGACGGTAAAGAAATAAGGTGTATTCACACATATTTTTGGTCATAAAAGTTTTCTTTTAATCTTAGAGTGATAAGGAGTGGATAAAATCATTTATTTGTAATGGAGAAATAAAGAATATATTTTGTCATTTTTGAGTTATAAGTATTTTGTATTTGGAGAGATAAATGAATATTTTTATTTCTAGAAGGTTGAGTCAGTTTTTGAAGACAATTTACCTCCAAGAAGTTCTCAAACTTTGTGCTTGAGAAGTTTCAATGAAGATGTTGTAAAGATGAAAGGTTGATGTACTCAGGTAATTAATAAAATCATAATTTATTGTGGTGCTTGTGTCCTAGATCGCCTGAAATTGAATAAGGGGATCTTAGGTACATTGTGTGTAATGAATGCATGTGCATGACTTGTGTTCAAATTATCTTTTTTTATTATGCTTAAACAACCACATGCACGTATGCAAAGCTTAAGTATAAGAACGCTTAATCAAGCCCCTGTATTCAAGCTTAAGTACACAAGCACAAAGCGTCACATCATCAACTTGATAAGATGATCTTCCAAGCAAACACATTTCACATCATGTAATCAAAGCTATCAAGTTAAGGATGCTACAAAATCAAGCATTTCAAGCCAAGACGACTTCAACATCATCAACACTTTTTGTATCACTTACAGATAAATATTTTTCAACTGAATTGTATGGGTGCATTCTCGGTTGTAACTGACACCCTAATTTGAATTGTTAAGGTGAATACATTAAGTCAAGTAAGTCTTCAACTGATTCATCAAGATTGAAGTTGTCTTTTGTCTCTTAGGTGCATTTTCGACAGTGTTCGACACCCTTCCTTTTTGAAAAAATCAACACATTCAGTGAGTACATTCATGAAAGCACAAAGTGTCAGTAATAAATCAAGCAAGTTCAAGCAAGCCATCTAGAAATAAATCATCATTCAAATAATCAAAGCAAGCAAGCATGTCAAAATCAAGTGCGAAAGTTCACAGCACGACATCTACAACAAACACGCCAGTGTGAAGTTGATTGAAGCATTCACAAAGTGTCAGTGAAGCATTCAAGTAAAGTGATCGTCATCAAGCGAGCATGAAATCAAGAGTTCAAGAAACCAAGTTATAAAACTCTAATAAGTGTTTAAAGCATCAGCAATAAGCAACAGTACAAGCGAGCCTGAATTCAAAGTGAGCAAGCTAACATGGAGACACACATTCAACTGTCCCAGATTCTTAACAGTTTGATTTTATCATCAGTTGGTAACATTGTGAACATCAGCAAAACAACTCTCGCTGATATTCAAGTGCATCTTCAACATGCACATGAAATGATTGAGTTCCTTCAACTTGAGTCGCAACTACAAAGAACTGAGTTGCTAGAGAAGGGTGATGATTCCAAGTCTTTGAACAATACAAATACATATGTCGATTCCAATTCACTGATCCAACCAACTTCAAGTGTCGAAGTGGTCATGA
>APFE030007810.1:0-22065 GCA_000404065.3 Pinus taeda | reverse complement strand
GAGATGACCAAATCAACTTAAAATGTACCTGATCTTCATAATGCAAATGAAAATGAAATATTGGTGTGCAAAGCTTTTCCATGTATTCACTTATAGGGTCAAAGAAGACATGATTATTTTGATGATCATCATAACACTCTATATCTTCAAACAACTGATCCTCAACTACACAACATTTATTTGACAAGCTATCCAACTGCTTTTATGAATCATTCCAACAAACAATGGAAATTTCCTCATTATTATCATCATTCTTTGGTATAAGCTGCTGCAAGAAATTACAAAAATGAACAATCTTTTCCTCTGCCTGAGGGTCATAAAAAATTTCTTCCAACATTTCTTCTTGGTGTTTGTAATCATGTTCATTTTGATAATGATCCGAAGACTGACAAGTTTGCTGCATCTCTACATCAATATCAGAGGATTGAACATGGTTTTCATAAGTAAACCCCTGTTGATCTTCATGCTGCATTTCATGAGATGTTATACTTTCTTCTTGGTGTTGAAACGCATTGTTATGGAGAGCCTCTAAAATTTCTTCATCCATAAATTCATCATCACCATAACAATCTTCCAAGTACTGAATAAGACTTAAAGAATGTCTACAACAATCTTTGAGCAACAATAAGGAGGGATTACACTCTTTATACATGTCATAGAATGCATCATGGAAATTAGCAAGAGAATATAATGAACCATTTTCCAAGCTTTTATACCAAGACCATGTTTTTCCTTCTAAAGTGGTCATAAACATCTTCACGAGACAATCTTCAGGGAAATGAACCTTAAGACTGCGTACATGCATATGGAACCTAACCAAATGAAGAGCAGCATTGTCTTTCTTTTCATCTTTGAATATTGGAAGATCCTCTAACCAATCAACCTTTGGCATAGGATTTGGAAAACCAGGGATATGAGACCGATTCATAGGATCATACCTGGCATTCATTCTTGCAGTGGAACTCATCTTGAAACTTCATCAAGCTGCTGATCTTCTAGCAGTGGAGTCACCTTCCAATTTGTTATTTGATGTGTGGAGTCGCCAAGGTAGATTTGCAGCCTTGAAAAGATGTCTGAGCTCCTGCTACCTTCAGAAGTTCAGCCTTTTGATTTCGGGAAAGAATAAGCTTCAGAATCCCGGAAGACGCACCAAAATGTTATCTCAAAATTAGGTCCTGATAGGCTACTGGTCAAGTTGACTCTAAGTAACTATTTCAAACCTACTTTAGGTTGAGGCTTAGCCTCCTCAACCTGAGAGGGCTCTCTCAAAAGGGTTAATGATTTTGATTATAGTTAATATGGCTAAATCTTGTGAAACAAAAGTAAAAATATCAATGGTTGAAACACATTCAGAAACTATCCATTGAGCTTATGAAGTCAACATCATTTCAGTATACAATGCTATTAACCTTACATAGAAGTCAGGGCATTCAGCATTTAACATAATCAGAACATACCAACTCAAATAGGACCACACAGTCTATGAATATATACAGGAAGTCAGAGCACTTTCAGTGAATTCTGAGTGATTATACATCCATACCACTGCAAATATTAAGAAAAGAATAACACAACATATTATGAAACATCAAATCCCTCATGAATCCTGAGAAGAAAAGCCAAACTTGTATTACTAAACAGGGTCTTTACATAATCCAAATATCATAGCTTTTTCAATAGATTTGCAAACCTTTGTACATTGCTCTTTCTCTTATTTATAGAGCTCTTCTACCTGATTGAGATTACTCTTCTAGCATGAGGTAAATTTAAATTCCCCTTGCTATGATGACACCTATTAACATTTAAAACTAACTAATAAATACAACTGACTGCTAACTAGCAGTTTTAGAGACCTAAGACAATTAGGATTCTATCTCTTCATCATGATTACAACAACCTTATCTAAACATTTAAAACATTATTTGAAACCTAATAATCCATGAAGTCGAACTTGATGAAGCCTCCCACGTGGTCATCTGATTGCTGAAGACAAACCCTAGAAATTAGGGAACATGTTTCCTTGTTTTTAGGTTTAGGATCCCTGAAAATGGCACGTGGGACAGGACCTTTATCTCTTCATCCATGACACATTTTTCGAAAATGAGGGAGGTTTTTGTAGTCCAGGATGTCTAGAACAAAAACCTCTTTTGGTTTTTTAAACTACTTCTCCACCTATCCAGAATCGATCCTTGCTGTTCCTAGAAACTAGGAGACTGTCCCTTGCTCTCTTCTGGCTGAAAGATGGGTCTTGGGACAGAGCTCATAACTTCTTCCAAAAACCATATTTAGAAAAAATGAAGGACGATTTTTTGAAGAAATCCATGCTGAACAAAAAACCTCTCTTGGATTTGTGAAATACCTTTTCTACTGCCCAAAAGACGTCTTTGAAAAACAGGTGTTAAACAGGAAAAGTCTGTTTGTGAAAAACTGCACCTACAGCAGTTTCGTAGCGCAACGGTGGTCTTTAATTTCTCCCAGATAATAATGAATTTGAAGAAACTGAAAGAGGTTTTTGTATTGCAGCGTGTTAGGAAGAAAAACCTCTTTCAGTTTGCAAAATGGAGTTCTCAGCTGCTCAGGAAAGATTCTATAAGTTAACTAGTAAAACAGTTTTTCTTCTAAAACAGGCTGCTACAGGGGTTTCGTAGCGCGCTACGAAAACACTTAGAGTGAGTTTTTAACTATGAAAACCTTGACACAAGTTTGAAATGTGGAATGTTAGGTGATGTGGGACCAGTGATGGGCAATAACGGAGTGTTGACCCTATTTGACCATACCAACAAGACTCTTTTATAGATCTTAGACAGGGAAACAACCATGGAAAGAATAGACCAAGACTAACATGAATCCTTTGGAATCAAACTGATGTCAAAACACATGGTGAGGCTTTTAGGACATGGAATGAGGCTATGAAACTTTATTTTAATATGGACATGAGACTCTAACCCTATGAATTAGACTCTAAAACATAAAAATGACTTCACCATGACTTGACCATGACTGATACAAGAATTGAGAAACCATGTAAGTTGTCCAAATTCTTTAAGGAAGTTTTACAGTGATAACACTGGGCATGCCCCCTGTTATCACTCCAATATTTCTCTTGAGTGTTGGAGAGAGAAATTATTAGAGGTAACCACAAACCAAATTTGGAGATTAGGATCTAGCCTTCCTAATATCAAAGAGGGCTCCTCTTTTTTATTTAACTTTGTTTAGTTATTTTATTTTAGGCTAGTAATGATTGTGCTTGGGTTTTGATTTAGATTTTGTGGTGGGATCACTTACTTATATGAAAAGAGGGATGTCTTTTACCACTGGGATATGGGGTCAAATGTCAAACAAACAAGACTGGATCAAGTTCTAAAAATAGTGTGTACAGAGCAAGATAACATGGTTACTTCAGATCTCAAGGCTAGATGATGAAGTGGTTTTAAATCGGATCCAAAGAGAAATTAAGGGTTCCTTAGACAGGATTATGAAGAAAATGAATGAGGTCAACCAAGATGGGAGAGAAATTAAGGAATCTCAGATCTGGATATAAAAAAAAAAGCATGTAAATGATTAACTGTGGAAAACAGAGTGTACTTAAACAAATTCTGAGATAAACTTCCAATTAATTCATTCAACATTAGACAACATTTAAGTTTTTGAAAAACATAAGATAATAAAAAATTGACCAAGAAAATACTTCATTGTAATAGCTCTACACATGAATCCTGTAATGCAATCTCTTTTTTACTTGCTCAAGTCTGCTGACTTGAAAATTGGTACAATAACCCTCAGGTTTATGATCAAAATAAATTTACAAATGTATAGCAATCGACACTCAATACTTCGAATTTTGAAGTATTTATACAAAAATAATCTACAAAATATCCCAACTTGTCTTGGGAACTGATCCAGGAGAAAGAAAAATTTTCGTGCAAGAAGATAGAGACAACTATTGAACTGTTGTTTTCTTTCCTTGTTTATTAGGTTGTGTTGTCTTGAATCTTTGATATTTTTCCTTTTAATCTCTACTTTGTTGTTTATTCTTCATGTTGGATGTTCTATTCACTCTGGCCTTTCAACTGATACACTTCCACCTCATACACTTCGACCTAGCTGAATTGTCATTATCCTTTTACTATGCCTTTTTACTCTTACTGTACATTTTTACCTTTTGACTTTCTACAATAAGTCATTTAATTTGTCCCATGTTTCAGCGTCTGGTAATTGGATACTTAACATCTTCCTATAAATCTCATATGCCTATGTATACTTGGAAAAAGTAGGCTTATTCACAAAAAGGTGTTTTACCTCATGCTGGAGGTAAAACAAATTCTCAAAAGTTTTGGTACAAGACCTTGCTAGTAGGTATGCCCTCCTGTGTCATCAGCTTGTCATTTATTACCAAAGGATTCAGTAAGCCCTTTTGCCTCACAATTCCAAATTTGACCATGAATCTATCAATGGCTAATTGCATGGTTTGGCACTTATCTTCCAGGTTTAACATTAAATTCCTCTTGGTGAGGACCCTTTTCACTTCCAAAATTGTACCTGTTTTGTGAGTTATCTCTAATTCTTGCAACTCATACTTGTTTTTGGAGTTGAGGAAGTGTATAATCCTTGTAGCTTCCTCTAGCATGTATCCAATTTCTGCTTTTACTCTCCCTATGGCTTTTGTAGCCTATTTTATTAAATCAATCTGCTAAAAAATAACTTGGATGGATGGCCAAATATCATTGACAGAGTCAATGATATTGCCCCACAACTTTTCCTTAGCCTAACCTAGGGGGTCCTTCAATGTCAGTTCTTCTCCAAGCTTTCTATTCTTTCATTCATCCCAGTGGCTTTCTGCACTTCTTCTTTGTGCATGATTTGGGAAAGCTTGTAGTCAGTTTCCAGACTGGTCACCTTCTCCTTAAGCTTGTTCATTTCACTGGTCTGAATGGACATGTCTTCCATTTCCTTGACCAATTTGCTTGCATCATCACCTATAGACCCTGTTGCTGATGTAGACAGTGTAGATGCTACTAGTGTTGTGGCCATTGGAGCTGTGGGAGCTAAGGATGCTACCAATGTGGAAGGCACAACATTAGTAACTATTGGAATGACACTGGCAGGGGCATCCTCATGACTAGACTTTTTTTGTTGAATCAAGCTATCCAATTCTTTTTCCATCTCTTTTAGCTGATCATTCACTTGTAGCATGAGGTACATTATCTCCTCATGATTTGTTTAGCTTTGCAGGACCTCTTTTGTTTGTGGGTGTTCCAAATGAGGTAGCTTTAATTGTTTCTTGATAGCTTCTATATCCTCATTCTTCTTTTTTCTCAACTTTTCAACATCTTTAATGTCAGTTGGATCATGGCCTAGCTCAATGAGCAAGTCCTCCAATGACATGATCCTATTGTCTTTGGCCTGTGAGGAGGCCTTCTCCAATTTGTATTGGTCTGTGATGTTGTCTAGTGAACCCTACAACCTGTGTCTAGCCATGGACTTTGTTGTTATGTTGGAGCAAATCATCTCTCTAACCCATTTATGAAACTCTATATGGTCAATGGGATGAACATGCCTAGCCAATACATCAAAATTAGTTTTTCTATAATCAGCTAAGGTCTTTGGATGTTGGATAGTTAGCTGCATGAATGAGACCTGCATATTTCTTGCTTTGATGTCAAAAAGCTAACATCAATTTGCTCTGGTTGGCTAGTGCGTGCTTGAAGTATTGGGCATATATCTCAACCTTCAACTTCTCATTCCTCATCTTTATCTCATTTTACCTGTCTCTGATGTCTCTTTCTTTATCAGTTGGCCTACTGAAGGAGGAAACCTATAGACTTGGTTATCTCTCAATCATTTGAGTGTTGGAGGTTGATGGTTGTTGTGTCTCTCCTGAGGCCGCTGTGTCTTTGCTTCTTTGCCCCATTATTTCAGTGTCAGTGATTTCCCCTTATTCAATGTTCCCTTCTTGTTCAGACACAGGATTCAGCTTGGGCCTTTTTCTGAGTTCAAAGTACTCATCTGTGGTATCCATGGAAAAACTATAATCCTCCTCCCTATTTCTCTTTGGATTCCTTTCCTCATTGGATGGGGTCTATAAGACAGGAGGATTACTCATTGGTTCCCTAGTTTTGGAACCTGCAGGAAAGTACTCTGGTCAATTTTTTATTCAACATCAATTAGTATGTTTTCAACATCCACTACTGTGCTATCCATGTCAATCAATGTATTTTCCAACCACTTATATTGGTTGGAAAATTGATCAATATTAGGTCGATGGTGGATGAAAGGTCACAATTTGACCTTGATTCTCAATTTGTTTATGGCCCCATGAGGGTCATACTAACAAATGAAGTTGTTTCTGAATTTCATCTGTTGCAATATCTTGTCAGCCTCTGGTCTAGCCTCTTTATTATTGAAAATGAAGGGGGCCAATTGATTTTTCATTTTGAACTGGGTTTTCTTCCTAGTAGCCAGTAAATTGATCTCATATGAATTGATGATTTGCCTAAAATACTCAAGTGAAAATATCCTCATGGGGAGGTATTTGGGTAGTTTATAAGGGGCAAGTTGGCATCTATAGACTCTAATTTTAGTTTGGTTATAGTACAGATACCAATATCCCACCTTGCTATTCTTAGCCAGATGTAACAACCTTTTTATTTCTTCGCTGATTCTAGGTTGAGGGGTACTGGTCAGCGTGTTCATGAATGGGTGGAAAAATGAGTTGATGAAGTCCTTATATGTGAATGTTGTGGAGTATTTCTGGATCAATGGTGTTCAGTAAACAACTAATCTCTCTTTTCCCTTGGTATCCAACTTCTGGATGCTGACAGGGAATTTATTTGCTTGATAATATAAAAACATGTGAAATAACACTAAATAGTACTTGAAAACTCTTTCAGTTGGCACTCTGGTGAAATGTTCATGCATTTTGTCTGCAATGGATTGAGCATAGTTGTATATGACAACAGGAGGCTTTCCTCGGGTAAAAATGGATAGGAAGTCCAGGATAACCTCATCCACATGCTCATCTGTGGTATATCCTAGGATGCAAGACAACATAGTGATTATATGTCTGCCTGTTTCTGAAAAAATGGTAGTAGCATAAGGTGGACTATCTATGGGAGTATGGCAGTCTTCTATGATGGAATTCTAGAATATTTGTCTTATCTTAACCAGGTCTGTTAGAGTCAGTCTAGTCATACCTCCATCAGAGATCAAAAACTATTTGTTGCATTTCATTTTTTAGGTGTCTCATCTAGTCTAGTCAGTTGCATTCTGTTAGGAAGCATATATTATATGACGGAAAGGTATCTTCACTCGTTTCCTTCATGTTTGTACCTGCTAGGTTGGTCGAAATTTATCAAAATTCATCAAAGTTGATTTCAGTCATTCACAGTCATAGATGGTCATTTGGTAAAACAATAATCATTTCAGTCATTAGGTCTAGGCTTTGGTCTCCAGAATATCAAATAATTCCCACAAGCCATGAGGATGTCTTGAATAAGTTTTCATTCCAAAATTTTCATCATCAATAATGCTCGAGGGTGATTCTTCTTCAAAACTCTGTTTTGAAGAAGAAATCATCAAAATTGTTTTTTGTAATAAATATGTGATTTTTCAAAGTTTTTAGTCACAAAATGTTTCAGGCACCGCCCTGATCCTTTACCAAAGTTCGAGCCATCTATTCCCTGCAAAAGAACAAACAAAAAGGACATCATCAGCTCAAAAATCAAAGCAAACAGTGAAGTGTCAAAGGTTTCAAAGCACTACAACATTGGATTTTTTCAAAACAAAAATCAAATGTCATGGGTACAAATATAATTTTTTATGATCCAACAATCCATTTGCACCAAGAGACATCAAAGAAGCCGAGGTGAATTGTGAATAAGCCGAAACTGTGAGTTTAAAGTTGAGACTGTGTGTTTGGAGTGTGTGTGGTGCATTGGGAGAAGGCACAGCGCATTGGGAGGTCACAGCGCATAGGGCCTCTTGCCACTGTGTATTTTCCAACGAGCGCGGTGCATATAGTGAGCGCAACGCGTTGGGCTCGCGCGCGGTGCATAGGGCCGACAATGAAAATTTTTATCGTTGCTCTGCAAAAATTCAAATCACTCAGCTCTTCTCGCTCCATGTTGGTGAAACAATTATCGATGGATCCTTGGTTACTTCCAAAATGACCGAAGCTAGAAATGTTGTGACGTTTAGTAATAGCTGTCTATGATGTAGAGGAGGAAATATTATGAAAATGCTTCCAAAATTGGTGATAACAAAGGTGGTTAAATCTGATCATATAATTATACTACATGTTATTGAATGCTCTTGCCAAAGAACGAAGAATAGAAGAGGCCAAGGAAATCTGGATGGAAATCTTTGATAAGCATATGGAATATGTTCCACGATGTTCTTTACTCATATCATCACTATATATGAGCGAAATAACATGTCTGAAAAGTTGCTACATCAAAATGAAAGTGCCCCAAATGTTGCAAAGGATGCTAATTACAAAAAATTGGTTTTTATTCAAATGACAAAGGGAAGGTGAAAAGTCAAAGACTGAAAGCCAAAATTAAAATGAAGAATATCTATCACAGCAGAGAGATAGGAATGGATTGCCTATTTTGTCCTCAGTCACGATTTCATGGGATCCACGCTACAATTTTTTCCTTTTAATTGGTCATCAGAGAAACTCAAGTGGAATGTTGTTCTGTATTTAGAACAGATGAATGGCTCTTTTTGTATCTTCATAATTTCAGTTGAAACAGCTCCCTATTTTCATCGATCTATTTTCCCACCTCTGAGTTTATTTATTGTATTGTAAATCATTTGTAAAGGGTCTGAGTTTTGGGAGAAGTGTGGAAGAAAAACCAACGTTTCACTGTACAGTTCTGGCAGAGAATTAATGAAATGATGCAGCTCTAATTCATGAGATTCATGTGGTATGAGTTTAGCATATGTTTCTTCTTTCTGTTTCATATGTATCTTGTTATGTTTTACTATTCATTCATCGTTTCTAGTTGAATGCTTTTAAGTAAGAAAGGTAGAATCCAATTTATTGCTCTGCCTTGGGAAATCATTTATGCTTTGTGTGTCTTCTTCTATTTGAAAAGGATTCATTTATTATGCCCTTTTCAACCTCTAAAAAGTCTTTCCACTCCATATTATTTCAATTTGATTTCTAAACTTCCTGCCTATCTTGCCCCATGAAATACTTTGTCTTTGATTTAATTTCTCTGCTCATGTTGTCCTTTGTCCCATACAGCCCTAAAAATTTAGTCATTCATTAAATTACCTCTTTCATATTTATTTACTAGCCTAAAATCATCATTACAAGTCATCTCGAAACCTATTGAGCATTTTTACTGAGTTTGACCAGGAGAGATCCCTCTCCTATCCTCGTAGGGCTAGCTACGAGGCTGAGCGTGATTTGTGGTTATCTTGAATTTTTCCTTCCCTCAACCTAAGGCAGATTTAGGCACTAACAAGGTCTACTATGATATATAGGTCCAATAGGTCTCCAATGGATAGTGGGGTCTCATTACGGCTAGGTTGGACTTGCAACATTTGCTTGATAGACTCTGGAGTGATTTTGGATAACAACTGTTAATTAGGGGCAACAACAGATCTTTGACTAGGGATATAGCAGGCATGAAAAAAGTGTATGATATCAAGGAATGGGTGCATTTTTGGGAATAAATGCTTGGGTAAATTGGATTCCCATAGATGGATATCACCGGTATGGTTCAGGAATCTGTCCTTACTCCAGCAGTGGAGCTTCAAAAGGTAGGCTGGTGAGGCAGTATCTTTTATCTAGAAATCCCTATCTGCTAATGCAAAATGGTAGATGTCCGGGTGAGGGGTTGACACGGGTCTCGCATCCAAAGAGGTCTAGGAATCCATGAATGAGTTTATTGATATAGATTAGGCTTGTGGTTGCTGCAGATGTAAGTTTTTGGAAGCTTTGTTACAATGAAGGGTAATTACAGTTTGCAAAAAGAAGGGATTTGGGTATTGAATTGAAATACTCTTCAATTTAGGTAAATTTTAATTAATTTCAATTAATTAAGCTTTTAATTGGCTGTACGTTTTCAAATTGAGAGGGTTGTTCTAGTTTTTCTCAAGAATACATGGAAATTGGTGGTATGGCTTGCAAACTGGTTTGAATGGTGGTTGCAGAGAGTACGGTGACTTTAGCTGTGAACTGGATGCTCAAATTGGGTGTCCAGAGCTTCTTCGGGTAGTAGACATCGGTCAATTTTGGTAGCAAAGGCTTAGGGTGTCGCAGAAAATCTTTAACAGTATTCATAGTGAAAATGAGCGAAAAGGGTGAAATGGGGCTTCTCCAACCTTTTTAACTGGCAACAGTTACATTTTGGTGTGGAATTTACAAATGAACAATGAACGATTTTGGCCTTGGCGGGGAGGCGGTTTCATGGGCCATCACACCGTTTTTGGAGGGCAAGCGATATTTCCTTGCAAGCAAACGATCTAGCGTGGGGCTACCACGTAGTAGAACAATGCCTGGGAAAAACCATGAATCTCACGTGCTCTCGAGCTGGTAATGGTCGGACAATGAATTTGCATGATATGGATTTGCACCATCAAATCTTGGGGTGGGAGATTGGACAGTTGTCGCGTGGTCGAGATGCCTGGAGGGAATTGGGACTGGGATTTGTGGGGCCCGGGGGGTTAATTGCAAATAATTGTAATTAATTAATGAATAAAGCAAGGATTAAATATAAGCTCGGGTTTAATAAAGTGGGACCAAGGTTTATTGTGGTGGGGTTTCTTAACCGCACCAGAGGTTGGTGGGTTAAAAGGCTTTTGTTGGGGAAATATGAATCAAGGAGTTAATTAAATAATGCAGGGGAGAAAAAGCTTAGGATAAGGGGTTTTTATGGGTTTTGAGGGGAAATAGGGAAATTAATAAAGGGGATGGTAATATTTGCAATGGGGAATGGGTTTCACACTAAGGAAAAGTGGTTTTGTGTAAGGGGTGAGTTTTGGAAGGTAATTTACTAGGGAAATGTGGGAAACCAAGGGGTAAGGGTCAAAATGAAGGGGAAAATGGTATTTAATAAGAAATGATGAGATAATGGGGAAATTAGTAAGTATGTGGGGGTGAAATGAAATGAGGGGAAGTAATCAAACAAGCTTTTGAATATCTTTCACTCTCATAAATATTCCTGCACATGAAACATAGGATTAAGCATGATAAATGTGCTTTTGACTGAGCAACCTTGTACATTTGCAACCTTTCTTCTACCTACCCTTTGTTTATCCTAACATTTTTTCTTCACTTTATTGGGTTCATTTGAGCTTATATACCCTTTATTTCCTTTTCTTTCGACAAAAAAACTATTTAATTCTAACCTTATAACTTCCAATGACTCAGATTAAGCTGATGAGCACATTTTTATTCTCTACCTAACTACTGATCTCCCAAGGTTAAACAATTTGGCTAGCTCTTTATTCTCTATCTATCAACATAAAATTTAAAACTTGAATAAGTCAATATTAAGTTGTTTCACCATCATGGATTGTGGCATTTCTAACAAGATGCACACAACCTTATTTTTCATAGTAAAGTAAAAAGTAGTGGCACTTGAATTTGCACACTTTCATGATCTATTTTATTTCTTTTTTGGGGTTCATATTTTTCCTTTTTTTTTTCTTTTTCTTTTTTCTCATTCTTTTTTGTCCTTTGATTATTATTTTAGGACATACCCTCTTTACATTTTTTAATTTTTTAATATGGAAAAATTTTGCAGAAAGAAAAAGTATGTACAATATTACAAGACTAACCATAGCCAATTCAAAATTATGAATCCTATTATTATAGGACCCTACCACCCCCCATATTTTTGGTTCAATTCAATGATGAATACCGACCATAGCTATAAAATTGAACATGTCAAGGGAGTTATATAGAAAAGGTACAAAAGCGAGAGAACTAGCATGAGAATGATGATAATACTTAGCTTTGCCATGAATATATCAATCAAATTCATAACAAATGAGTGATCAACAACCTAAAATAAGGAATATGCCATAAATGACACCCCCAAACTGTGTTATGAGACCACAGGGATGAAGGATGGTTGTTGGATTTATTTTTCATCCATCCCAAACTACAATAATAAAAAATATAGCCACAACTAGGCACCAACAATGCTTTCCCTCATTCAAAGCTTCTCTAGGCATCTCACCCAACATTCAAAGAGTGACAGACCTTTTCAACTTAGCAAAACACAACAAAAGGCCATGATATCCACTGAATCCATCCCATACAGTTCCATAGTGTTAGCATAAAGATTTTGAACTACTGGTTTCTCTTTAGGAATCCTTCAAATTTGTATACCTTGGCTCATTCAAGTGATGAACCAAATAAGTGGATAATGTGATTCAAAGATACCTTAGCTTATTTGCAGTGAACATTGATTTAAACAAGTGGGTAAAGAGATTTCATGTTGCTTACACTACAACTCTCTCTTCAAACACAATGCCTTCCTTGAATTTCTACCACAACGCCTCTAGCTTGGCACATAATCACACATATTTCAAGATCACTGGGTTCTTTGATTGGTTATACGAAATGCCAACTATGGAGGCATGTATTCTTTTAGCATGAAAAATAATGTAGGAATGACATGGAAATAACCTCTCTAAGAAAAAGTATATGTTATGTCTCCCATGCATGAGGATCATGTGTCTTCCATATAACATTTTGAGTTTGTACTTGGAACATATGATCAATAGGGTAGGTGAAAGAGATTTTAATATAGCATAGTCAAAATATAGAACCTCCGCAAAGGAAATAGGGAAGTAATGATATATTGGGTTATGAGAAGAAACCCAACCCTTGATAAGAAAACACATGTGATTTTGTTGTATGGGATTTCAAGATAAATCATGCTAGATTGGTAGGAAAATCCCTTCTACCTACTCCATGCAAAGGACTATATTTTCCATACAGAGACACATCTCCTAGACTAGATCCATCTCTTTTACCTAGATTTCTATCCAGAAATTGAGATTGTAGGATAGCTTCCCTTTTGAATTGAGATGAATACCCTATGTTTGAAAGTGGGCATTCAATGCATTAAGACTTCTCTTGTACTTGGCTCCAAAGGTTTGCATTTCTTCTTCTTAGCATTGGGATAGTCATGCTTAGATATGTTTTAGTAGGATTGTTTCTTGCTTTTATAGTGGTGGCCTTTGAAATCCCACTTTGTATTTCCACTTATGAACTCAACAGTCTCGTTGATGTAATTTTGGTCATCTGTTGGACATTAAGTAACCTATCTTAGCTTCCCAAGGAATCCCTTTCCTCTTCCACCATTAGATTCAACTCCCGTGTTGCTTCTCAAGCATTCTTTTTGGTAGTTATTATATTACTAATTGTACTTTGGTTTTATAATAGGTAAGCATAACAACAAAACCTTGTCTGCCTGCCATTTGGACTCACGACCATTCACTAGTGGGGCCTTTGCCTTTGGCATCGAACTAGGAAGGATAACATGATACCATGCCATGCCCAAAGATTATGATGACCTTTTAATTGTGTCTTTCTCAACTTATGTGGATCAATAATCTTATACACATTTCTATACATGGTTGTTTCAAATGCTCACTTTTAACAAGTGGGATATTTATACCACTTGTCAAATTATCACTTGGTTACAGGGTTGTAAGTACATTGTACTGGGGAATTTCCTCTTATTTCATCATATGCTTTAAGGCTTCATCTCCACCTTTTCAATTCACAAACTCCCATGAAATCCCCCACTCAACTTGTTTGAGTGGTATTCATTTCCTTCACATATATTTTTCCTATATGTAGACGAAGTCCTCCCTGATTTATTTTTGTTTCTAGTGGGTATCCTAAGATCTTCTAGGTATTGTTTATCTGTACTGGTCTAAATGATCAAGTTATTGGAGCCATGTTACACTAGAGAACATGTGATATAGCCAGTTATACAATGACTGGCATTTTATAGATGTGACGCCTTAATTTCGGGTGATAAATGCTCTTGTTTTTTGTATATAGATCATCAGTTTGTGCAGTACATTTGATAATTGCATTGAAAAATCATTTCACATTGGTTGGTTAGTTGCAAATTCATTTTCCTGCAATGTTTTTTTTAGGAATGTACTGAAGATTACAAAATTTAGGTTTGTTTTTACATATACTGATATACATCTCCAGTTCAAGTAGTATATTTTATAGTTGCATTTCAAATGCATGTTTTTCTCATTGGTTGGCTTGTAGCAAGTTTATTTCCCTACAAAGTAAAATTGTTCCACTTTGGAATCTAAATTGAGTCTCATGTATCAAATAATTTGATATTGATGTACAGGAAATCATATAGTCCAATATGGCATAGTCCTTATATAACCAAAAAATGATAAATAGCCACAAATGTTTATAGATTTATTGTCAATGGTGAATGAGAATTCAACGGTTAAAACTGGAATCTTAAATTCTCTAGGTCATAACTTTCACTATAAACATTGATGGGGCGCATTTCCTGTTTGGACTATTGCAAATATCTTGACAAGATCTACAAGGTGGATGTATTCAAGGAATGCATGGGTAGGTCAAACTCCAAAAATATTCTTGGAAAGGCCTGAGGTGTTCTCCCATTGTTTAAGATCCAAATTGATAATAATCTGCTTGAAACCATCCAAACTTGTTCGAATTTTTATTTACCCCCAACTGTTGTAAATGGTTTGTGATCCAAATTGTCTAAATGACGGCATATGTGGATGGGTTAGACTCCAAATATAAGCTAGGAAGGGCCTAAGCTAGGCTTCCAACAATCAAGATCCAAACTCAAACAAATCTACATGAATCATCCGAGCCTATTTTCTTCCTAACTATTGTGAATGATCTGTGTACAAATTATTCAAATGTGTGCCATGAGTGCCGAGATCACTACATTCTTTAATATTAGTTGGCTTGGTTCAATCTACTTATGAATGCTTTATTGAGTGATTTGACATGAGTTATCATTAGATTTCTCTTTGATTAGGACATAACCTATAGGATTTTGGCTTGGAGATGCCTTACACAATCTCTTGGTACACTTTCGGTTACTTCTTCTTCAGTTACTTCTTATTTTTTTCCTTCTCTACCCACCATTGCATTTATTTGTTTGGTGGACAATTGATGGAGTTTATTTATATACAAGTATTTGACGGGCTAACACACTATTGTGAGTTGCAATTATGAAACAAACAATTTTAAAAGCCTTAAGTTGATTACATGTTAGAAGTTATTTAATGTTTTTTCCCCATTGACTATAATGAGATTTATTTTATAATTATCATAGGTGAGTGCAATGACCAAAAGACTCTTGATAAATTGTATGCTAAAAGACAAGCTAAAATTGATGAACTTAAAGACTAAACAAATTATTATCTGACTTGGTAGCTTATTCAGGTCAGTGAGAATTTAATCATTATATTGTGTCATTTTTTACATTAATAGTCTTTGACATGTTTCATTGGAATTGTCTATTGTCACATCCTCATTGACAACAAACAACGCATGTTTAATTTCATCATAAAACTATTTCTCTACCAAATCATCGAAACAAAGATGTGTATATTGATTCAATTTGAGACTATCCAAATTATAGTTGATTTACCTAATCTAAACATGTTGGGAGTCATGGAAAATGAAAATATCATGGTGTATAACTTAAATATATCTAATAGGGTTCCTTCTTATGGGAGAAACAATAGAAAGGTTAAGGACGGTGATAACATTTTTATTTTAAATGTTTAAACCATTTTTACTTACTTTGGCCTTTGTTAGTGGGACCCTTGTTTGGTCATGTTATCACTTAGGTTGTCCCTTGCCTCCTAGAGGGAATACGGCCGAGGTAACCACTAACCAATATTTTAGCTACAGGTCCTAGCCTACCTGCAACCAGAGAGGGCTCTCTCTTTGTAATTTAGCTTTGTTTGTTTGTATTTTAGGCTAGTTTATAAGACACAAGTTTTGTTTGATGTTTGGAAGATGACATTCAGTAGAGAAAGGTAGCAAGTTGAGAGAAGTTCATACCATTGGGTTGATGGAGTCTAAGTAAATAAACTTCTAAATATGGTTTCTTTGGCAATAAGAAAACTACAGAGCAAGATAATTAAACACAAAACAATCTTTGAAACTGAAGTAAGATGAAATGGAGCCAAAGAATGAAAGGCAATCAAGAATCTTTCATTCTGTTAACAAAGAGAAATTGCATAAACATTATCAGGGAGCATTTAATAATTCCTTGATGATATTTAGAGTGAAAGAACTAGGGGGACAAGATAAATTAAGAATCCTTGCCTATGTTAGTCCTGTAGAAAACATTAAAAATTATAGGAACTGAACACAGAGTACAGTGAAGTAAATTCTGGGTTATCCTTCTTTCCTGTAACTTAGAACATGATATTTAGATGATAATAAAGACAAATACAGTGACATAAGAGTTAAGAAAACTTATTGATCCATGCATTAACATGAGAATTCTGCAATCTATTCTTTTGCCATCGATTCCACACTCAGTCAGTTCACCAACAAAGCATTCCAACAATTTTATTTCTGGAGAGTTCTCAAAAATATACAGCGCAAGTCCAGAATGATATTCACTAGCCAACAATAATACATATCTTTAACAAGTACTTATAACAGTTTACAAAATATCCCATAGGGAAATATCTGGAAATAAATTTATGCATCTACTCTCGCAGAAACAATAACTAATGTGGAAAAAACGCGCAACAATAAATGAGGAAATAAATGTGCTTTACTGGCTATTGCAGGTGTCCTGTTTGTTGTTGACCCTTTGACTCTGATAGTTGGTGGATGACCGCTTTGCTATTGTGCTGTCATGGCCGTGCTATCATTTTCCACTTGTGTAGTTTGTTTGAATGCCTTTTAGTGCTAATTTCATCCACTGTCAATTTGAATTTTCGATAGTAGAGCCATATTATACAATTTGCTTGTTATGCAGACAATAAATAAGAAGAGAATCAAAACTACTTTAGAATCTCAAGCAGTTTTTGCCACCATTGATATGTTGGTAAATGATGTTTTCTTAATTTAAATAATATCTCATTAGCCTCAGTGTATGTATAATAACTTGGCCAGACTAGAAAGAGATGTGCTATCTCATGCTCAATGTAAAACAAGTTTTCCAGTTTATCATACAAACTTTGTCCAGAGGGAGGCACTGTTTCTTCTGAGCCACTTGATCATGTTGTAATCTGATTTTGCACATAATTATTTAGCCTGTATGTATACTATTCATGTTTTAATAGTTTTCCAGTGCTAGTGATCAGGTTGGGTAAACCTCTGCTCTCTAAATTTGCAATTTTCTGTCTGAAGGCATGTACCTCTGTATGCATTTCTTGACATTTTCTTTCTATAGTTTGAAGAAAACTTCTCATTGTCAGTACCTTCTTGACTCATACAATAGTCTTTGTCCTATTCTAAATGTTCAGAGCTACCAGCTGCTCACTAGTACGAGTATTCAAAAAGTGAATCAATTGATTGGCTTGCTCAGGCTTATCTGCCAATAATTCTATGGCCTTTTGAGTTTCATATTGAGCTATTTCCATCAATTCTATCAGGTCAAAAATGGTTTGTATTGTTTCCCATTGATCAGCAATAGCTTTTCCAATATTATCCCACAAAATTGTTTTTTATCTCGGTCACGGTTCTATGGAGAGTGAGGTCTTTCTCCAAGGTCTTTATCCTGTTCTCTAGGGCGTTTACTTCCCTGGTCTTCTCGGAAACTGTCATCTTTGATTTATCATAACTAGCCTCAATCTTGGCTAGCTTTTCCTTGGTCTCCTTCATTTCTGCCATTTGTAATTCTAGACCCTTAATTTCTTTCGTCATAGCTTCCATGCTGAAGTTGCCCTCTTGCAATGCTGCTATTGTAGTTGCTGCTGAAGTTGAGGCACCTGTTGCTAAAGTTGAATCTGGGGGAGGTGCTACTATAGTGACTATTGTAGGAGGAGCTGTAATTATTGGAGCTGTTTGGGATGGTTGAGGGGCCAACTTTGGTTGTTTCCCTTGTTGAGCCTCTTCCAATGCTTTTTCTGTGTCTAACAGCCTTTGGTTCATCCTCATAAGCAGGCTGACCACATCCTCTACTTCTTGGTCTTACGCCACTTCTGCAGTTTGAGGATGTATGGTAGCTAGCAGCTTCATCTGTTTTCTCAAGACTGTTATATCTTTCTCCTTTTTTCTGATTAAGGCCTGTGTGCCTTTGGGATCTTTGGGATCATGTCCCAACTCTATAATGATCTCTTCCAAGGATTTTATCCTATTATCCATGGCTAATGATGAGTATTTTTCCAGCTCTAACTCGGTAGAAGTATTATATAAAGAATTCTGCAATCTATGGGCCATTAGAGCCTTATCAGCTAATGTGGAGTAAACCATTTCTCTAGCCTTCTTATGTAACTCAATCTGGTCTATTGGATGTATGTCTTTTGCCAGGACCTCCAGATTGGTTTTGATGTAGTCTGCAGCTGATTGTGGTTGTTGTGTAGTAGGTCTAAAGTGACTGAGAGTCATCTTCCCTGCTTGCATGTCATATGCTGCCACAGTCTTTGTTGATTTGTTGGTGCCATTCTCATCAACTAATTGTAAAGCTGAAACCTTATTGGCTCGTTTCTAGCTTTGATCTCTGTGAATGCCCGTTTGATATCCGAGCCCTGCCTGGTCTGCTGTTTGGAGGATGAAATCTCCCCACTTGGTTGTCTCCCTTGCTCCTGCTGAAAGGAGCTGGCCGATGTTTCCAAAATAGGAGGGATCTGTTGCTCAGAAGTTCCCTCACCCCTGATATTTCCTATGGTTTCTTCTGTAATTTCCTCTTCGACATAAGGGTTTAGCCTCTATCTCTATTCCCCTTGCGGATCTGTGGATGCCCCTGTGGGTGTGCCCTCCATTCTGTCCCTCTTTTTACCTCTTTCCTCATTGTGAGGAGTTTGCAGCACAGGGATTTCAAGTGCCTTTGTTTTTGTTGAAGGGCCTTGTTCTTGACCTTTTCCTGATTTGAGGATGGATGCTCTTCCATTGTGCTTTGCTACTCTGAGTGCTCAATGTCCCTGCCTTTCCTTGCAGGTAAAATGGTTTCTTTAGCTGGATGCCGTGAAGATGTAGCAGTTGATGTGCTTGCTCCAATCAGTTGAGGTTGTGTCAAGGAGACCTATGCAACATAATCCAAGTCAATTCTTTTCTCAATTTCTTTCATATATTTCTCTAATTTTTCTTCTTCAGTAAGCTCTTCATCATCTAATGTGCCCTCTACCCATTCTTGTTGATTAGCATATTGTTCAATGTGGGGGATTAGCTGGTGCATATATCCTGAAAGCCTGTGTTTGATTCTTCTAAGGCTTATGAAATGTTTAGGGTCATATGGTGCCTAGTAGAAACTTTGTTTCAACATGAGACCTTCCCTTAGCATATTGTCTGCATTCTTCCATGCTTCTTCCCTTTTGTTGAAAACAAAGGGACCCAATTGATGTCTGATTTTAAGCTGTGCCTTCTTGTTTTTCCCATGGAAATGAGTCAAGTCTGCACTACTGAACTTCCTTAAATATTCCAAGGCAAAAAGACTCATGGGGACATATCTTGGAAGCTTATAGGGGGGCAAATCACATCCATAAATTCTGATCACTGTGTGATTTTGGTAGAAGTACCAATCACCAATGGTGTAGCCCTTTGAAAGATGCAAGATTATTTGCATTTCAGTAGTGAGTCTACCAGGAGGAGTCATCATTAATAGGCAAGTGGTTGGGTAGATGAACAGGTCAACGAATTCAAAATATGTGTATGGAGAATGGTGGACTTTATGGAAAATTGAGGTCCAACAGATGACAGATCTCCTCTCTCCTTTTGAGTCTAGTCTCTTGAGAGGAACCTTGAAACTATCAGGGTGACAGTACAATAGCAAATGGTAAATGTAGGAGGTGTATTTAAACACTCTTTCTCTCTCCATCATCAACAATTGTTCATGTATTTTGTTTTCTATGAAGGTGGCATAATTATACATGACAGCAGGGGATTTTCCTAGAGTGAACATGGTTAAGAGCAGAAATACAGTTTCATCCACAAATTCTCCTGTTTTGCATCCTAGAATGTAGGAAATCATATCTACCATGAGCCTGCCTATTTCATTAAATGAGACCTGATGATAGGGCGGAGGATGATCGTACTAGCACTGTGGATCCATAAACAACTGACTAACTCTTGATATTTCTACACTAGAGAGCTTTGCACCCTTGTCAAGCATAATTTTCATTGTAAAGGGAACTAGTGGCTGAGGTGGCTCAAAATTCAGCATTTCATTTATGGATTGAGGAGTGATATAGAACAGGACAGACCCATCTAGAGTTAGGATTTCTCTCTGAGTAGGGTCATAGTTTGCATGACATAGATGAATGAAGTCAGGCAACACATTGACTGATGGGAGGAAGTAGATTGGCATACTAGATTGCCAAATTCCTAGGATATCAATGTTATTTCTATTATTATTTCTGAATTGGAACACAATTTTGAGGTGAGAATTAAGGCCCATCATATCCTTGATCTAGAAGTCCCTGTCTGCCAAAGGTAACCATTCTAAATCCATGTGTGGAGCATTCAAAGGAGAAATGTTCAGAGCTACTGGAGTCTCCATGTTTTATACTTCTTGTACTGATTGCAATATAGGTGTAAGCAGCAACAGGAAGTAGAATTTAGGCTCTGAGGCTATTGTTAGAAGTATGAAAACTGATTTTTTTATTTCAAACCAACCTCATTGTATAGAGTTTATGGAAACAACAAATTTGTAGCATTTAGAATGGATTTTTTACATAAATTTGTCGAATTGCAGGCTCTGTGGACAGAATGCCGAGAAAATGGAGTTGAATTTTGCCCGAAGAGGCGAAAGTTTGCAGAGGGAGATGGAAGCCGAGGGTTTCCCTTTAGAAAATAGGTTAACACAGAGGAAGCAGGGAACTTGACCACTTTAAATCAATGCTTGGGAAACTTTTTGGAGTTTCTGTGGGTGAATATGAACGCAAAGAGTGTTGTAATGGCTCATTTATAGAGGGAATGAGCTCAAACTTACAGGTTTATTGAGAATCAACAGTTCAGATGGTGTATGCAGGATAATGAGTGACAGGAAGGAGCGCCTTAGGATGCAAATTATAGGTTCCTTCGGAAATTTTAAATAGAGAACTATGAAAAACAAGGCTTTCAGCCGGAAATGTGGATAAATACCTGTTTCTAAGGCACCGAGAACAGTTAGCAGGTAGAGGTCGAACTATGGAGTCGGGCTGCAGAGCTGAATTGCAGGTTGATGGACTATAGAGGCTTCTGCAGCAATTTGGTCGTAAGGTGCATGCACGATGTTTGCGGGCCCACAACATAGAAAATGGACGAAAATAGTCGTTTTCACGACCTTTATTCAAATTTTAGACCTTTTGACACTTTTTTGGGATGACATCATCATGAAGTCCTTTTTGTCGTGTAGTGGGTACGACGGATGATGTGGCAGCTGACGTATATGATTACGTGGCACATGACATGGTGGCAGGGTGGTGACATCAGCAGATGACATGGCACAGGTACAGGGCAGTGGCAGGCGATGTGGATGCAACGTCATGTGGTGACGTAGGCAAAGTGGGAGGGCGGTAAGCGGTTTCCATCGGACCGCCTTGGGTATGGGAGCGGTAATTGTCAAAAGCAGCCCGATGCAATTGAAGGGCGACAAGTGTCCCGGTGTACAACGGTGAAACCGTCAACCATCGGGTACTAACGTACCACTACTGAGGGGCGCCCGATATGGATGGGGACGGTCGGATCTGTGGGGTGTGATCCGACGATGGAAAAGAGTGCGATATGATCGAGGCTTATCATAGGAGTGCACATGATAAACTTCAATTTTAATATAGTTTCGGGCGGGTTTAGACCTTATGTTATAGGTTTTATACTCTGTCGTGTTATGGTTATTCATTAATCAAATATAATGAAACCCAAATAAAATACAAGCACAGGGTTAATGTGGTATAGTTTTTGTGAGGGGG
>APFE030007801.1:75103-85427 GCA_000404065.3 Pinus taeda | reverse complement strand
ATAAATAGATGCACCAGAAACACTTCGGGTGAACTGTATATGGTACGGAAGATTGGTAAGAATAAAGCAAGGACAGGGTGTGAGATGAGACTGACTGCACAGATAGGAGAATATGAAATGGATCAGGTTATTCTGGATCGGGGGTTAGAGGCAAACATTTTACCAAATTATATGTGGGAGCGGATGGGAAGACCCGTACTAGAGTTGTCTCCGAGTCAGTTAAGGATGGAAAACCAGCAGAAGATCATCTCCATGGGACGACTACAAGGAGTAGCTGTATATATTGAAGGCACAAGCGCATTGGTTGACTTTGATGTGATAGAAATTGTGGATGATAGTAACCCCATCGATTGGGCTACTGACATGAATGGGGTAATCAACCTAAAGAAGTGGAAGATGATATTCAAAAAGAAATCACTTCGTGTAATAGTACCCATAGATCCTACTGAGGGATCTCGCTATACTGAACCAGTATGTGATTATGAGAGCGATCATGATTTGGACTGCATATATAAAATAATAGTGCAAGACCAAGATTGGGTGAATCCGATAGTGGATGGATGGATTACATGGGATCGTGAGAGTTCCTGCACCTCAGACTTTAATGAAGAATTAGAGCACTGGTAGAATTGGATATATGAAGTAACCACACTTAGCTGTAACATGATGACCTGGTCGCTACACTGTGTATCGTCAGAGGTAAGAAATCTACCCATTTACGATGGCTTGAATGAAGTAGATGTATTTTTGGATGCATTTGAAAGGGAAGTACCAGAGAAGCAGCGCTTGTAGGCTTTGGACTGGGCACCGCGCGCTATGCCCACGAGATGGTGGGGTACACATAAGGGTAGCTTTCAAATTTGGTGCGAGTGTAGGAGGATGATGAGAAGATGCTTTGGGAAGTCGAAGGTACGAATGACAGACAAATATGACGGGAAGGATGATCCGAGTGCACACTTGGCCAAATGGGCTAAGGCTTATGGAGCGAAGCCCTAACCTGAATTGCTACACTTGTTCTGTCATACCTTTGATGTCATCCCGATGAACTAGTACTTGGAGATAGAGCTCCGCCATGGCATAGGTGAATGGGATATTTTGCATGAAGGATTAATAGTGACGTTCAGCTTCAAAGGCAGGTTTGACTATATTGATGAAGCGCTACAAGAAGTTAAAGAAGCAATATTTAGGATAATGCATGATCCTTTGGATCTAATTCAACCTGATTGGACTACTCATTTGAGCCACGCACTAGAATGCTATAACATGACTGCTGAAGAAGAAGACGAGGATATACAAAAGATTAATATCCATGAAATTTAGGGTCACCGCAAGGTCGAGGGACCGCCAATTAAGAATCCTGATATAACCGCACCACTGAAAACAAAACAGGTTAATATTGGTATGGAGGCAAAACCAAAATTTGTGAATATTGGAGATTACTCGAATGAAGCGACGGTAGATAAGGTCGCTGAATTGCTTCGTGAGTGCCAAGATTTGTTCCCTACCAAGTTGACGGAGCTAAAGGGGATAATAGGAGACCTGGGCGTTATGAAGATCATGTTAAAACCCATCGTGAAGCCGGTTAAGAAAAGACCTTACCGTCTCAATCCAAAATATAAGGAAAAGGTTCACTTACAGCTAGACAAGATGCTCACAGCAGGTATCATTGAGCCCATAGAAGGATCTGATTAGGTGAGCCCAATGGTGGTATAGGAAAAGAAGTAGAAGGATGAAATAAGGATATGCATAGATCTTAGGAAGTTGAATGATGCTTGCGTACATGATCCCTTCTCGACTTCGTTCACTGATGAGGTATTGGATAATTTAGGTGGCTAGGAAGTGTACTCCTTCAAGTATGGGTTCTCTGTGTACCATCATATTAAAATTGCACCTGAAGATAGAAGCAAGACGACCTTCACAACTGAGTGGGGATGTTTTCAGTACACTATAATGCCTTTCGGATTGAACAATGCACCTGTGAATTTTTCACGCGTAGTCATTGCTGCATTCAAAGAATTCATTCATAAGTTTCTGGAGGTGTACTTTGATGACTAGACTGTGTTTGGGTTGGTAAAACACCATGTGGAAAGTTTGCAACTAATGTTAGATACTTGTCAAAGGTACCAGATTGCGCTCAATCTGAAGAAATGCTTGTTTTGCATTCCTTTTTGGACTCTGCTGGGTCATGTGGTTTATAAATAGGGAATGATGGTAGATCCTATGAAGATTGCAGTGATACTTAACTTGGAGGCATTTGGTTGTGTGAAACAGCTGCTTGCAACCTTAGGACATACTGGGTATTATAGGAAGTTTATCAAGGGCTATGCCTAGATCACTACGCCTATGGAGAAGTTGTTGAAAAAGGATGTCACGTTCTATTGGAATGAGAACTGTCAGAAAGTCTTGGATGTATTGATAGGAAAAATGGTCACCGCACCAATTTTAGTCTTCCCAGATTGGAAGGAGTTTCATGTACATGTAGACACATTATGTATAGTGCTGGAAGCAGTATTGACACTGGCTGGCAAAGGAGAATTGAACCATCCTATAGCATTCGCAAGCAGGAGGTTATCTAAGGTTGAGAAGAACTATTCCACCATTGAGAGCGAAGGGTTAACCATGGTATACGCACTCCAGAAGTTTAGACACTATTTGCTGGGTGGACATTTTAAGATGTATACGGATCATTCTGCGTTGAAGTACCTAGTCAATAATCAAGTGTCGGGGGGGAGAATCTGTACAGAGGCAAAGACCAAATTTGTGAAGATTGGAGATTACTCGGATGACACGATGGTAGATAAGGTTGCTAAATTGCTCTGTCAATACCAGGATTTGTTCCCTACCAAGTTTACAGAGCTAAAGGGGATAATAGGAGACTTGGGCGTTATGAAGATCGCATTAAAACCTGATGCGAAGCCGGTTAAGAAAAGACCTTACCATCTCAATCCGAAGTATCTAGCATCATTGAGCCCATAGAAGAATCTAATTGGGTGAGCCAAATGTTGGCATAGGAAAAGAAGTAGAAGGATGAAATAAGGATAAGTGTAGATCTTAGGAAGTTGAATGACACTTGCGTACATGATCCCTTCCCGACTCTGTTCTCTGATGAGGTATTGAATAATGTAGGTGGCTAGGAAGCGTACTCATTCACTGATGGGTTCTCTGGGTACCAACAAATTAAAATCACGCCTGAAGATAGAAGCAAGATGACCTTCACGACTGAGTGGGGATGTTTTCAATACACTGTAATGCCTTTCGGATTGAAGAATGCACCTGCAATTTTTTCGTGTGTAGTCATTGTTGCATTCAAAGAATTCATTAATAAGTTTCTGGAGGTGTACTTTGATGACTGGACTGTGTTTAGGTTGGTAAAATTCCATGTGGAAAGTTTGTGCCTAATGCTAGATACTTGTCGAAGGTACTAGATTGCACTCAATCTGAAGAAATGCCTGTTTTGCGTTCCTTTTGGGACTCTACTGGGTCATGTTGTTTGTAGACATGGACTGATGGTAGATCCCACAAAGATCACAATGATACTTAACTTGGAGGTGTCAAGGAGTGTGAAACAGTTGGATGCAACCTTAGGACATACTGGGTATTACAGGAAGTTTATCAAGGGCTATGCCCAAATCACCACGCTTATGGAGAAGTTGTTGAAAAAGGATATCACATTCTGTTGGAACGAGGACTGTAAGAAAAGCTTGGATGTATTGAAAGGAAAAATGGTCACCACATAGATTTTAGTCTTCCCGGATTGGAAGAAGGAGTTTCATGTACATGTAGACGCGTCATGTATAGCGCTGGGAGTAGTACTGACATAAGTTGGCAGAGCAGAATCAGACCATCCTATAGCATTCACAAGCAGGAGGTTATCTAAGGCTGAGAAGAACTATTACACCACCGAGCGCGAAGGGTTAGCCATGGTATACGCACTCCAGAAGTTTAGACATTATTTGGTGGGTGGACACTTTGAGATGTATATGGATCATTCTGCGTTGAAATACTTGGTCAATAAGCCTTTGTTGGGGGGGAGAATCTGTAGGTGGTTGTTATAGTTCCAAGAATATGATTTTGAGATTATTATGAACCTTGGATGACTGAACGCAGGACCAGACCATCTATCACCCATAGAAACAGGGGAAGAGCCCACTAATATGGAGGAGGGATTGCCTGATGTGCAACTATTTGTAGTGTGCATCGTGGATGGTCACTTTGAAGACATCATACACTTCCTAATGATAGGAACCACAACGGAAGGCTACACCGTCTAGCAGAAGAAGGAGTTAGTGGTGCGCGTGGCAATCTTTTCTGTCATTGCCGGACTTCTATAAAAAATGGTGTCTGATGAAGTATTTTGACGATATGTACTAGAGTTTGAAAGGAGAATTATCATCGCAGATGCTCATGGGGGCACCGCGGGAGGGCATTATGCAAGAAGGGAGACTGCGTAGAAGATTCTACATGCAGGGTTGTGGTGGCCAATCCTCCATCAAGATTCAAAAGCCTACTGCAAGGTGTGTGATGTGTGTCAAAGGACTGGCAGGCCATCGTGGAGAGATGAGCTGCCTCTGAACCCACAGATGACGTTGCAACCTTTCGAGAAATGGGCGATAGATTTTGTGGGACCCATTCAACCCCAAGGGAAGAAGACGGGAGTGCGGTACATTATCACCACGACTGAGTATTTGAGTCGATGGGCAGAGGCATATCCTGTGAAGGACTACAAAGGCACGACTACTGCGAAGTTCCTCTTTGAGTATTTACTGACGCGATTTGGGTGTCCAAAGATTTTGATGACTGATCATGGTGCGCACTTTCTGAATGAGATGCTCAATGCGTTGATGGAGGAATTTCAGGTATATAACCAAAAAATCATGCTTTATCACCCACAGGCTAACGGGACGGTGGAAGCATTCAATAAGGTGTTGGAGAACGCATTGACCAAGGTTTGCAATGCTTAATGAAGTGATTGGGACTTGCGCATACCCATAGTACTATGGGCCTATTAGATGACTTGCAAAAAGTTGACTGGACAGACACCCTTTAGGCTGGTATATGGTGTTGAAGCAGTGATTCCCATGGAATACATTGGGACTACTCTGCGTATAGTAGCACTCACAGGTATGATGGATCATGGAAGCCTGGAAGAGAGGCTCGCGCAGCTTGTTGAGCTTGAGGAAGAGATATTTCTAGCTGGATTTCACCAACAGGTCTAAAAGCAATGCAAAAAAGCATGGCATGATGGGCACATTAAGCTGCACACCTTTAAGGTAAATGATCTGGTTTTGTTGTATGACAGTAAATTTGATAAATATCTAGGAAAATTCAGAATGCACTAGTTAGGGCCCTATGTCATTAAGGAGATTACTGATGGTGGAGTAGTTCAGTTGGTTAAATTGAGTGGAGATCCCTTCCCAGGAAAGGTGAGTGGTAGCTGATTGAAGCCATACACGGTGATCTAGCTAGGTGACCATATGAGGGTAGCATAGTCTTAGCGCTCTAAGCAGCTGAAAGGAAGTGCGGGACTATAAACTACACTGCCCCAGTTAGGGAACTGCGCAATTGGAGGATTGTGCGGGATGAGGAAATTCCATGGGGTTTGTGATAACGTGAAGAGAGTTGAGCTATCTAGGGAGAAATTGCACAGGTCAGCTAGAAAGTGACCGTTAAAGTCACTGTTCATCATTTGACGGTAGGAACACGGCCAAATGGAGCGAGCGGTCGGCATTTAAGACAAACTTTATAGGTAAGATCCTTGGAAATCTACTGCCAATCCGGCATTAATGAACTGAATGTGGAGGGAACTGTCAGATTTGAATTCAAAATTCCCTACAAATTACATATGGTTTCCCAGCGAAAAACACTTGGCATTTTCAGAATTGAGTTGTTGAGCTCTTAGGCGCACATGAACCGTGAAAATTTTTTAAGCTTTGCTGGCAAGTTCAGTATTTGAGACATTTCCAAAGGAGACAAAGGATTTGTTGTATAGCATTATGTCGACGCCCATAGAAGCTATGAGCACCGAAGTAGTAACGACCGAGGAGGCTATGCCGGAGGTTGTTAAGGAGGCAGAGGGAGTTGCTCAAGAGGTTGCAGAGGTCTTAGCTGAAGTCCCCAAGTCACCACAAATGCCTAGACCAAAGCCCACACAAACCAAGGACAATGCGAAGGACAAAAAGGGAAAGCAGGTTGTGATACCAATGCGCGCATCACCAAGAAGAAATCCGATGAAGGACAAGCCCACTGCACAGGAAAAGGGAAAAAACCATTAACTCGGAGCCGGAGGAGGAGGAAATTGAGGACATCCGGATGGATGATGAGGACTTGGGGGTAGAAGTGGAGGAAGTTGAAGTCCAGGGTGCTGACCTTATCATGTAGTTGCCCGAGGACATCCCTTCGCGCAAGGGCAAGACCAAGGGACCAAAGGACATTTACGAGAGCAAGGTTGCCTTGCATACCTCTTTGCTACCGGACGAGACTATCTTTGAAGGACCGCGCTTGGGGTGGGTTCCTCTATTAAAACTGGAAGATTGGGACTTAGCTGACCATGAGAAGTTCTCGCACTTAGCGACAGAGTAACTAATGCACAACGTTATTGACACAACCACCAGGATGACTGCATTGGAATTACAGAAGTGGCTCAGGGGAGTAGATAAGGAAGGTTTGCTTAACCTGCTACGGTTGTCGCACTACAATCGCAACCATATTATAGTATTGTTCATCAAGCAACTACTATGCTTGGTGCACGATGGGTGTCTATGGTTGGAGGAGCCGATACCCATCATTGACAGATTCATCCATAAGATCACGCGACTGCCCTACACAGGGGAAAATCTAGCCATGATGTTCGGTGGAAAAGGTGGCAAGATGACCCTCGTGGTGGGCATGAAGGAGAAATTCACGCTCGTGAAGAAGCCACAAGGCTATGCCATCTAGAGTATCTAGGGATAGATAAACGCCTTAGAATTTAGCCTCTTCGAGGGGGAAACCTCCTTTACATTACACAAATGAAAAATTCTTGGATGATACAAATGACTAAACCTCCCTTCTATATATAAAAGTCTAAGGAGTCATAATATAATCAAGCTGACCTAACAGTATTAACATAAGGGCACAACAATAACAATAGTGGGTTTCTATGGGGCGCACTAATAACAATATGGGGACAATAGGGGCACAATAATAAAAATAAGGGATACAATGACAATAGTAATGGGGGAATCACTAGTATTATAGGGACCTAACATGCCCCTCTCCTTCTGAAAAGCATTGTCCTCAATGCTTTAGTAGTTCTGGATGCTTATGTATAAAATTCTCATCCTCCCATGTGGAATCTTCAGTAGATAAGTTCTTCCACTTAATGAGATACTCTGAAGTTGATAGAATTTGTAGCTGTCGAGTTCTTATTTCTGTGACTTCCTCTGGTTCCAATATGATTTTTCCTTCCTCGTAAAGTTATGGTAATATTGTTTGAACTAGGAGCTTATCACCTATAACCTTCTTTAAACATGAAACATGGAAAACTGGGTGCCCTCAGGAAGCTGTAGGAAGCTCCAATTTGTATGCCATAGTACCAATATTTTGCAACACCTTGTACAAAACATAATACTTTGGTGATAATTTATTATCCTTCTTAGCTTACTTGAGGGATGTTTGTTTATATGGTTATAGCCATAGGAATACCCAATCACCTACATCAAAACTTCTTTCGTTGCGATGTTGATATTCTTGTTGTTTCATACTATTTTGTTCCAAATTGAGATTATCTTTTAAGAGTCGGATAACTTCTTGTTGATGCTAGATGTGATGTTCCACTGCTTGAACCTTAGATTTTTATCTTAAATATAATGTGATGGATGGTGGATGATATCCATAAAGTGCCATAAATCGGGTCATTTTTGCTGCAATATGGAAGGAAGTGTTATACCACTATTCAGCCAGAGGCAACCATTTGACCCATTGTGTCTGTTTATCAGATACAAAGCAATGGATATATCCTTCCAAACATTTGTTTACTATCTTAGTTTACCCATCAGATTGAGGATGATAAGATGACCTATGAGCTAACTGAGTACCATGACATGAAAATAATTCTGTCTAAAAAATTCCAGTGAAAATGGGATCTCTGTCGCTTACAATAATCTTTAGGTTTCCATGTAGCTTTTGAATTGTTTCTGTAAATGCAGTAGAAGTTGTACATGCTTTAAATATATGCGATAATGCACAAAAGTGTGCATACTTGGTAATTCTGTCAACTACCACCATGATGACACTCTTTCCTTCAGACTTGGGTAAACCTGTGATAAAATCCATTGAAACCTCCTCCCAACATTTTCTTGGAATGGATAAAGTTTGTAATAGACTTGGGGTCTTAATTGATTCAACTTTATTTCGTTGGCAAACCAAACATTCCACCACAAACTTTTGAATATCCGATTTAAGGCCATCCCAAAAAAATCCTTCTTAACCTCGCAGTAAGTTTTTAAAAATCCCGAGTGCCCTCCTAAGGGAGAAGTGTGCAATTCCATAAGAATCTTTTGTTTGAGTTGGGAATTCTTACATAGGTATGAGCAATCTTTGTACCATAACGAATAATTTTTCCAGCTAAATGTATCAGATGTACTGGGATCTTATTGTAACTTTTGAATGAGTGCCCACACTTTTTCGTCATTCTTCCATTCATCCCTTGCTTCTTTTATCCAATCTGGTTGGTTAATAGAAATGGCGCACAACAATGCTTCCACATCTTAATCCTTTCTTGAGAGTGCATCTGCCACAACATTTTGCTTCCCTTTATTATAGATGATTTCAAAGTCATAACCCAACATCTTTGTGACCCATTTTTGTTTCTCTTTAGAGGATAAACTTTGTTCTAAAAAGTATTTAAGACTATCATGATCTTTTTTCACCTTGAAGTATCTTCCCATTAGATAGGGTCGCCATTTCTTACGTGCATGTAGCATTGCCAACAGTTCCTTCTCATAAATAGCTTTGTGTAAATACTTTCCTTTGATTGGACGACTTTCGAAAGCAATGTGTCTTTCATATTTCATTAAAACAACACCAATTCCATTTCATAAAGCATCACATTCCACAATAAAGGTTTTTGTGAAGTTCGGTGCAACTAATATCAGTGCTTGGCACATTTCCTCTTTAAGATGTTTGAAGGCTTTTGTTGCTTCTAGAGTCCATGAAAATGCATCTTTCTTCAATAATGTTGCTAGAGGTGATGCTATTCTCCCATAATTCTTAACAAACTTGTGATAATACCTTGTCAACTCGAGAAATCCTCGCAGATGCTTTATGGATGTGGGGATTTTCCATTCCTTAATGGATTTTATCTTTCTAGGGTCTACATTAACACCTTCGTGAGATAAAATATGACCCAGATATTCCACCTCTTGTACTCCAAAGAAACATTTGGAGCTTTTTGCATATAATTGTTTCTCCTTCAATAGTTTGAGCACCCTGTCAACATGTTCAACATGATCCTTTCAAGACTTGTTGTAGAGTAATATATCATCAAAAAATACTAACACAAATTTTCTAAGGAAGGGTTTGAAAATGGAATTCATCAAACTTTGAAATGTAGAAGGTGCATTGGTAAGGCCAAAAGGGATGACTGAAAATTCATAATGACCTTCATGAGTTCTAAATGCTATTTTTGGAATGTCTTCAGTCTTCATTTTGATTTGATGATATCTTGAATGAAGATCCAATTTGGTGAAGTAAATTAATCCATGCAATTCATCCAATAATTCATCAATGACAGGTATGGGAAATTTATCTTTAATAGTGAGCTTATTGAGCTCCCTATAATCCGGACACATGCACCATGATCCATCCTTCTTGTGCACCAATACTACTGGAGCAGAGAAAGAACTTTGAGAAATTTGACTGGGTTGAATTATACCAGTCTCTTGTATTTCTGCAACCATACATTCAATTTCACTCTTTTGGGGATAGGGATATCTGTATGGCCTGATGTTTGGAGGAACACTTCCTCGAATCAAACGAATAGCATGATCATGATCACGAATAGGTGGGAGGCCTTTGGGAGTCTCAAATACCTTGGAATGATTGTCCAAGACTTTTTGGAGATTTGGATAAATAGATGATTTCGACGTGGGAACCTCTAGCGAACATAATTGAGCAATTATGCCTCGTTCTTCCTTCTTTAGAATCTTTGTCATACCGTTAGGGCGGATTATCTTTCTCGGTTTCCCTGCAATACCCCTTAATTCAACTTCCTTTCCTTCCGCACAAAATTTCATGAAACGTTCTTGAAAATTAAAAGCTATTGTACCCAAGGATTGTAGCCATT
>APFE030007801.1:50409-73979 GCA_000404065.3 Pinus taeda | reverse complement strand
GGGCATCAATTAATGCTAATAATTCTTCACTATTCCCTTTGAATTCCTTCAAACTAATTTTTCAAACCAATCTTATGAAAAATTGTAAAAAAACTATGCACCATTTTTTCACTTTGTAAGAGCTCAATATTGAATCTGTTGTATCTATGTAACTATGGATCTCGAATATCTGAAATTGCATTTTGCAGTATCCCTTTGAGTCTTATTTCTAATCTTGTAATTCTGATCAATATTGGATTCTCCAAGGAAGATAACTTGTACGAAGTGCCACGTGTCACTGTTTCGACCTTAGTCCCTGAAATTGATATACAGAAAACCACAGGCTATCCTATTTTTGAAACTTCTTACGAAATTTCAATCTGATGCTTAGAAAAAAATTTGTGATAATTTTCCCCAGGTCACTTGTTGGGAATGTAATTCGGGAGTCTACAAAAACCCTAACTTACTCAAATCATATCTCCGCAAATATAGCGAGACAAGCTTTGAAAATTGGATCCAAAGTTCTGAATGATTTTGGCTCAAACGGGTTTTTTTTAGCTTCTGAAACATCGCAGAAAAAGAGTTATAGTGAAAATTCCACGATGACCTGTTTGGAGCAGTGAAACCCTAAAATCTAAAGCTCTGATACCAAATGTTAGGAAACCAGCTCACAAAAATATAGAAAAGATAGATCAACACCTTAGAATTCAGCCTCTTCGAGGGGTAAACCTCCTTTACATTACAAAAATGAACAATTCCTGGATGATACAAATGACTAAACATCCCTTCTATATATAGGAGTCTAAGGGGTAATAATATAATCAAGCCAACCTAACAGTAATAACATAAGGGCACAACAATAACAATAGTGGGTTTCTATGGGGCACACTAATAACAAGATGTGGAAAATAGGGGTACAATAATAACAATAATGGATAAAATGACAATAGTAATGGGGGAATCACTAGTATTATAGGGACCTAACAGTGGCCACACAGATTTTGGCAGGAAAGGTTATGAGGAAGTGTCGGCACCAATTGTTGCTCTTGCAGCCCAATGAGCCGAGGGAGTCCAGTTTAATTGGGCGCGTTATCTCTGTGGTGAGTTCCTTGCAAATTTCTACAGAGCACAAGAGCTCAGTAAGACATTCCACTATGCGTGGCTCTTGCTGTCTATTGTGCTGGCAGCCTGGGAGTTGCCGAAAGACAGTCAATTCCCCTCGGTCGCACCAGACCTTTCAGAAGCAGTGAATTATGCTTCGCTGTCAGCGACCAAGGATGCTTAGTGCATCAAGGATAGAAAAATATTCTGGATCTTGATGGAAATGAACATCTACATGGCTATCAATTGCAAACCACAATTTTCGCCTACTGTATTCTCCAACCTGTAGGGGTACGCAGAGTTCAAGCCAGACTTTCACCGTGTATCAATCAAGGCATGGAAGGAACTTGAACACACATGGTATGACTTGCTTTACTTGGCAATGAATTACGTGATTGATGTTGTACTTGATCGCTGACCGGTAGAGTGGCGCACTACCTCAGACTTAGCGGTGGGGTCGATCAAGTCCTTCGCGCAGTGCAAAAAGGAGGAGGCCAAGCTCAAGATGGCACACCTAGTTGAGAAGAGGAAGAAGGAGGACACTGACAAGGCCCAGGTAGAGCGCGATGTTTCCCAACAGACGAAGAAGCAGACAGGTAAAATAGAGAGTGGCTCTGACAAAGGCGCGAGGTCGCCTTCACCTGAAACAGAGGAAGAAACAGATGAGCAAACAGAGCAGCATAGCGCAGACTCATAGACGACGTCGGAAAACATCAAGAGTCCAAGGGAACAAGAGAAAGTGGGCTTGAGGAAGAAATCCAAGGCTAGTAAGGCGTCGCTGGACACAATCACCCTCACAGAGGGAGATTTGCATGACATTGGAGACACGGTGCGGGATGTCACCATGGAGGTACTACAATAATTTGAGCAGTAGCAATAGCTACTATTGGGGGCCATTCAAACAGGTCTGCAGGAGCTGCAGACCCGTGCATCACAGGCTCTCACAGTGTCCACCAGTCTCGTTATCAGTACTTCAGAAGCCACCAAGATGCTGCGTGCAAAGGTATCCCGAGTGATAGTGCTTCTGGATGGAGAACTCACCACAGAGAATGAAGCTGACAGGCCCACTGTCAGCGCCCTCAAGGGAGTAGGGTGGGAACATGGTAGTGCTTCCTGGCGAGGCGCTCCACCTACTATAGGATGGAGTGATCATGGAGCTGAGGGCCTGTGAACACCGCACTTTGTGGGTGATCAGTGAGAAGCAGATTAATAATGAACAACTGGTCCTACAGTGAGACTCTACCATTGCCACTGAGACCAAGGTAACTGATCGAAATAAGTGCATAGTTCAGGTTGTGGAGGAGGCATGCCGAATGGTCCCAGAGTTGTCCATTCCTAAGGAAGAACTGGTTGAGGTACGCGTTCGCAAGCTTGAAACACGGGTGCATGATGCTCACACAGAGTTGGCTAAGGTTTAGTTAGAGCTGAACCTACAGATTGCAGATTTACAGTTGAAGGCCCAACCTTCCACTCCGCTAGAAGTAAAAGAAAACCACTGTCATAGAGGTGGTAACGATAGTAAACAATGCAGTAGCAAACTGCACACAACTTTTTGAACAGTCGTTCAAGGTCTGGATGAGCCTACAGGAGGACCCTAATGTACAACTACTGGAGACAGAAGCATGAGAACTGCAACAGTGCTATGACGAAGTAAAAGGTACAGCACGAACCGTCACTCTCACGCAGAGACTGGCAAAGCTACAGGAGGCCAAACAATTAAAAGAATAGGTAGATGCAGTGCAACGCGAGGAGGCAGTGTTGAAGACATGCTTGATGCCCTGGTTGGATGAGGATTATTCGGTCACGACCTCTATTGAAGGCAAGCTTGCTCATCTACAAGTAACTCAACATAAGCTTTAGGCTGACAGTTCAGGACTAGTGATAGAGCAGTTGGTTGAAGAAGTGAAGCACGTGACTGCACAGTGCATTGCCAAGGTTGCTATCATACAGGTCGAGTTGGGAGGTCTTTGGGCCAAGATCTCCGTGCCCGCAGAGTGACTCGAGGGTGAGTCACCATGTTTGTGTTGGGGGCCTGTTGGGAACGGGTTCCTCCAAGGACAAATTTGGGGCTAAAAGCCCATGTTTTGGAACAACTGTGTAATAAAGTTATAAAGTATCCACATTTTGTGGTCGCAGAGCATGAAGATGTCAAGAGTCATAAAGCGTTGTTCAGCCTTATTTTGTAAACTGTAAAGTTGTCTGTAAAGATCTACCCATGGTTCACAGACCATGGGATTGTATATAAAGGAGCTAAGTAAGTAAGCTCTAAGTAGTTTTGAGTAGATAGCGAAGAATGAATTGAAGAGTCTTGCTAGAGGAGTGTTACATAGTATTTTTTCACTAACCCTGCATCCCCTAATCCTGGGTAGAGTCGGTCCCTGAATGGCATTTGTTATGTGTCATACCTCAAAATATGTGTCCACTTATTCCATATCACTCATGAATATTAACCATGCTCATTAATCCTGAAGTTGACCCTTTTTACCTATGTTTCAAGATCGTCGCAAGACATCAGTATCCTGCCTATGACGATGGCTCAAAGTGAACGAGAACCTCGCAACACCATTGCAAGAGTACATTTGTTCTTAGCGACGGTCGTATTTTAGGGATTGTCGCAGGTCATCAGTATCCTACCTGCAACGATAGCCCAGAATGCACTAAGGCCTTGCGATGTCATCTCTTAGTCTCAATGTTTGGCGTGCGATGACCCAGATATGGCTAATTAGTTCAACATAATGCTTCTGGGTGGTTCTGGAGCTGGTTGTTGGGTCAAGGAAGTTCACCTCTCCCCATTTGAGATGGTGGTTCCACCTTTTAAGTAACCTCCCTTGAAGATAAGCTTCCTCTCCCTTCATTTATGGAGGCTTCTCTTCTTATAAAAGCATCCTCCATGACTATGATCAGCTAGTTTGGAGTTCTAAGAGTGCTAGTTGAGTGTTGGTGTGCTATTTCTTAGCTTGTTGGATTGATAGCTTGCCTTTCATGTTGTAAGAGTGTAAATGGTTTTGTATGAAGGAAGCCTTGTTGTGATTTCCTTAGTTTCATACATGTTCTTTTGGGTGGGAGAGAGAGTCATCAGTCTTTCTGGGAGATCTTTGAGAGTGAATTCTTATGGAGACATACTGATTGGACCCTTCAAGGAAGCTTGCAATGTCAAGGCGTGGTTGTAGGCTTTACTATTGTTCATATTAATAAAATAAATGGTTATTTCCTATATTATGTATGAAATGTATGTTGATAACTTATGGTTCCTTGACTTTATAAGTAGATAGTTCATTGTTGTGCTCCATTATGTGTTTTTTCGTTTTCTTATGTTATTTTAGGTGCATCATTCATTAAGGAGAAGAAAGCGATAGATGAAGTGACGTGACGAAGACTTCATCGAACACCGGTTTAAGGTAGACCTCTTCAATGAGAATTGTTTAAGGAATTAGCTATTGTTTTTGTCTTGTTGTGACTAGACCCACTCAAGGGCTAGAGGGGTTGTCTCTGTCCACAAAGGGAACTTACCTGCATCACAAGTTGGCAACTCCGCTGGGGAGTCTTTTGTGTGTTGTCTCTTATTTTTGCTCTTGATTTGTTTTTATTGCATTACATAGTGTCTCCTTGTTTGGGACTGAACCATCAGTGTTTTGGATTACTTGAGTAGATCTAGTAGTCCACCTCACTATCTGAGTGATAATCCTAGTGTCTTTCAGTTGTTTTTTCCTTTTGTTCCCTCTCTGTTGAGATCGTTGTTGTTTAATTCCTAAAAGCTATGATGAATCGCTCCTGTCCTCTTTACCCAAGCTGTACGTCGTAGATATCTCGTCATACAGCTACGGTGATTCTTGAAATTGGACCGTCGCTGAGAACAGGTGTACCCTTGCAACGACGTTGCTCAGTTGCCCGTGTAGTGCCTGCGATGATTTAACGATTGTCTCATGTTGTCAGTCTTACCCCTGCGACGATCCTTGTAGGATTGCTTTTTACAACCCGACCTCCTGAATAGGCCAGTGTAGTTTGTCCTTTGCTATCTCTTACATCTCATTAAGCTTTTTTTGACTATGTTTGTTAAGGCATATCCTTCTCAATTCCATTTGTATGAGTTTTGGTTTTTGGGATGTGTGACCTAGGTATTTTAATGTTTCATCAAGAATTCACTTGCTTTGGGTTGATTGTCCTTCCAAGATTATGCACCACATCCACAACAGTCTTGTTGATTTGTTTGAAGTTGTTTTCTTGCTACTTGCCCATCTTCTTGGTTGATCCGTAGTAATTGGTCATCAAACTAGCTTGTTGTGTTCATTTGATTTCCATTCACTATTGAAGCATAGATTACATTTAATTTTTGATCAGTCAAGGTGGTGGGCTCCAGTATTGCAGCAATAATGCTGCAACTCTTGGGACTCCCTTCTTTACTCTTATCGACGTGGTAGTTCGTAACAAACTTGGAATCGACGGTGTTGTATGCACAAGTACTAGCTCTTGCCGCGACTGTCACTTGGTCAACTGGCACAAGTTCACTAGGAGCTTAAGCCAACTTCTATGAGCTCTGAGAAGAAGCTTTTTAACTAATGGATGAAAGCTAAGTCAAAGGAAGCTAATCTACTTGCAGAAAGGAACTGAAAAGCTGAAAGGAAGTGTAAACCCTAACAAACCCTAATTTTACCAGCTAGCCCTACTAATGCGAAAAAGAGGGTGCAAGCTACTGAAAGAGATGCCATTGACTTCTAGGAAGGTAAAATGCATGTGTCTAAGCTACTTCTATAGTAAAATCTGAAGAAAACATAAGTTTTCAGAATTATCATGCATGTGCTTTCACTGTTTTTGACTGTGTAGAGGTGGTTCGGTGAGAGAAAATGCTTGCAGGAGGTTGGGAAGGTTCAAAGAGGTCCTAAGGGGTCCCTAGCACCCTTACAGAGAGTTTCACAAAGTTTGGCTATCAAGAAACCACTTTTGTGAGCTTCTACAGGAAGTCTATAGGAGTTCTACAGGATGTTCTGGAATTTCTACAGGATGTTCTGTAATTTTCTACAGGATGTTCAGAAAGGGGATTTTGGAGAATTGATGGAGGGAAAAAGGTGAAGGAGTGGCTATGGAGGTGAGATAAGGGTGTAAGGAAGTCCAGGGCTTGGTGGATGGAGTTGAGGAGTGGCGAGGATGGTTGGATTTGTTCAAGGAGGGATAAAACAATGTTGCACAAAAAGATAAGAATTAGGGCGAAGTGAGTGAATGTGGCAAATGTAAGGCAAGGATTCTAAGTAGAGGATGGAGCAGGTGGGATTTCTGGAGTACAGCTAGGTAGAGAAGTGGTACAGGAGCTCTGCAAGTTAATTTTCAACTGACCAAATAAAGACTTGGGAAATCAAGGACCTAATTACTTTGACCTAATCTGACTTAGGTAATAGCAACGAAAATGAACAGAAGTCTATTTGCAGCAAAATCATGTGAAGTAACTATGAAACTAAGAAATAATGAGCCTAAATATGCAACCACAACTGATATCAACTTCGGCAAATGAAAATCTAACACTAATAATTGCATGGCGAAGCAAAGACAGTGTTTTTGTTGGCAGCAAGGTCACCTTTGTCCCAGCTCACGATCCCACTGAGGGAGAGGTGAGATTAGAGGTGCTTGATGGCACTTTTTCTAAAGATCTTCCCTGTTATTAACCTATCAACTCAATCTGAACATGAAAAACCTTTCTAATCATCAACCATGAGCTGTGTAACTAAGCAAGATTGTAATCCACTTAACAGAAATTATTTTGCAAAGACATGAAAACGAGTAACAATACACAAAGGAAGCCTTGGCACTTGTGTTAGGCCCAACCCCAAGAGCTACAGGCTCCTAAGAAAACTAAGAACTGATGCCAAATAAAGTTGCTTCCCATTACTCAAAAATAACCATGTTCACAAGAAAGTTATACAACAACAACTACAAAATGAGCTAAGAAAATAACAGCACTCTAGTGCAAAATAACAACAATCCAAAAAGTAACCTACGAAGGCTGAAAGCCTTCCTATTTATGCACTACGAGGGGCCTCAACAACCCTGCTTAACTTAAGGGGCTCGACTGTTCAAATTGCCAGTAAACAGTCACTTTTCACAAAGCTGCTCAGTTGCTTTTAGGATTCGTTTTGGTGGCTTGCTGAGCTCTGAGTTGAGGGTGGAGATTTCGAGGAAGGGGCCATTTAATGCAAGGTACACCCTTCCTACGAATCCTCACCCTTGTTCCTTCATGCTTGGCTATCATCTGGCTCATAATTGCTTGGCTTTGTTCCAAAATTTGTCCAAAAACTTGCATTAACAACGTGTTAGCCTCCTTGGTCAAGTGACTATCCTTATTCGGTCAACTAACATAAACATACTAAAAAAAACATGCATAAACTATGAAAAATGGTGGTTTGACGAAGCACAATTAGGCAAAATGAGCCCAATAAGTTACCCAATTCCGGGGCTCATCATCACCCCCCTGCTAAATGGGTTGCTCGTCCTCGAGCAACTAATCCAACTCATCATCCTTGATAGCCTTGACCGCCTCTCTCACATCCCAGGCCTTCGAGGTAATATCTTCTTCACAGTCATGAAATCCTGCTTTTTGTTCCACTTCTTCCCACTGCCTGTGTTCCTCCTCTTCTTTGACTCCCTGCAACAATCCTAAAAGCAAGGGAGGACTGAATTTTAGTCCGATCCAGTTGGCCTGAAGATTCTGCATGGACTGTTTGTAGAGGGTACTCTCGCCAAGGCCTCCCTCATCCTTGTTGGGGAGTGGTATTCTCTAATTTTTAGGTTGTGGGGCAGTGTGTTCCACCGCCGGGTGAAAGCATGAACATAGTTATCCCCCAACAACCTCTCCATGTCCTCAAAATGGGCTATGGCTTGAGCTTGTCGGTCAATGTAATATGGTAGGGCCTGAGAGTTATTTGCCAAGTGCTGGTGGGCATATATCAATGCTGAGGGGTCCTATGGCTCTGCTCTGATCATTAGTGATTCTTTTAATTCCTTGTCCATAACATTTCGGACTTCTGCTGCTCTCTTTTCTTCATGATATGCAAGAGGCCATGGCCATAAGTTACACGTCCCCCACCGCAGCATTGGGGTCCCACAAGTTCATGTTGGGAAGGGCCAAATTGTGTAGGTAGAACTCTGATAGTTTGGCCTTGTCCTCTGATGAGCTATTGTCACATAAAGCCATGAATTGATAGTAGTTTTGAAATGGAGTAATGCCCCTTTGGGCCAAGGTGTTAATCTGGAATTGCAACCATTGCTCCTTAATGTATAAGGCATATGATTTGGCAAGTTGCCTACTCTGTATTGCCTCCACTGCCCAGCTGGCCATGCAGGCCAGTTGGGCTTCCTTTTCTTGGATCTGTTGCTTTAAAGAGTGTACCTCCTGGGCTACTTGTAATTCCTTTTCCTATAACTCTCTAGTCAGTGCCTCAATCTCAGCCTGCAACCCATCTTTTCCCTGCAGTTCATCAGGGGTTTCTTTGGATGTTGTGGGATCTTCCTGTTGCTGTTGTTCTCCCAAGGTGTGGGGCCTATTTTCCTTAAATTGTCCCTGTAACTGTAGTTGTTGTTTAAGCAGCTCGTTTTCTTCCTGTAGCTTGGCCCACTGGTTGCTTTCCACATGCCAAACCATAGCCAATTCCTTTCTTGCCTCTTTGAGTTGTTCCTCTAAGGGACCTATACCCGCCACAACCTTGGACTTGGCGATTTCCATCCAAGTGTGGGTCCTCACTCTTTCTTCTTCTAGTGCAAAGAAAAGTGGCACTGCGAATTTTTGGGGAATTATCTTCCTGACCTCTAATAGGTTATAGTATGAGCCCAGGCTGGGCTAGGGGCTTGGTTCCTCAATTTTCTCAGTATTTTCCTCCTCCTGTGATGATTTAGCTACCTTTTCTTCCAATTCCTCAGTTTCCTTTAGTCTGGCCAACATTTCCTATAGAATTGTCTCAGCATCCTGTAGAGAGGTTTTTGTGTCCAACATTTTAACCTTTTCCTTCCAGGTGGATGTCCTCGGGCTTCCCCGTTCATAGGTGATGGATGCCTTTGGAGGATACCTTTCCTTTTGTGTAGCTGTGGTGTCTTCAATCGTAATTGGCTCTTTTGAATCTGGCTGGGGTCTACCAGTTTTTATCCGCATGCTTCTTCTTGCCTTAAAATACATAGAAGGCTCCCTTTTTCGCTTCCCTTTTTGCTCTGGGGTTGTGCTTAAGGCATCCAGCACCGTTGCTGCCTCCCTGGCTAGAATCTCAAGAGACTTCTCCTTTTTCTACTCTATTTCCATGCTTCCTGTAGAAGCTGTTTTCGGACTTCCTGTAGAAGTTGTTTTCAGACTTCTTGTAGAAACTATTTCGGCCTGTTTGGCCGGATGTGTCTTTCCTTTTAACTCTTGTTTGGTTGCCTTGGTTGTGCCCTCCTTTGTTTGGACATTTTCAGTCCTTTTCACTCTACTCTGCAGTCGTTTGTCCCTGGGTGTTTGTGCGAGTGGTCCTCCCATAGTTTTAGGCTCAGCAACTTGGCCTTTTCCTTGTTTCGCCTTCTACTCTTCTTGTGGTGGTTTACCCTATGTTTCTTTATCACTGGCTTTCTCTCCTGCTTCAAGGTGTTTCTCTTCTTCACTGCCGGATGAGGTGAGTTCCTCGGCCATAATTCAGATATCATCATCTTTGGACATGTTGCGGAAAATCTCCCAGGAGAGGGGGACAGTGTAGGTGTGGAGGGCATCCTCTACCAAAAGCTTGATGAGCCCATGATGGGCTACCTGATCCGGTGTCCCTTTCTTCAGTTTTGTGCCACATTCAATAAATGATTGCAGGAGAAAACAGGGAATGCTCAACTTCTTCTCTGGGGGTAAGTCCAACCCATGTCTTAGTTCTCTCAGCAATTGGAAATGATAGCCGTAAAAAATACTGAACCGCCCCTCACAGGTAATGTATTTCATGATTTGGAGACTGGCTTCACTCCAAAGAGGATGTAAGCTAGCCCTCCTTACCCCAATCTTGTCTTCTGCAAAACATTCCTCAGGCAAAAAGAATTCTTTCTTGGCTTTTTGGCCCAATGCCCTCTCCTCTTTGTTCCAAGGTATCCCTAGTGGTAGACCAATAACCCGACTAATGAATTCAGGGGTAAGCTGCAGGGTCAACCCTCTGAAGTTCACTGTGGCCTGTGTCTTTCATTTAGGTTGCAGGGACATTAAGAATTCCTCCGTTATCTCATCATCGTGACCCTAGATTTTGTCACAAAAGGTCATCCAATTGGCACGAGTGAAGAGGTTCACTACCTCAGGATGTTCATGCAATTTACTGGAATCCGAGGGTTCCTTCTTGATAAACCCTCCTGGCATGGTGAGAGTGCTTTGCTTTAATGCTCTGAGCAGAAAGGGAGTGTTGTTTTATGGTTTCCTCCTTTGAACTTTGAGAAAGGATCTCTCGGGCGTTTAAATATATATATATATATATATATATATATATATATATATATATATATATATATATATATATATATATTATATATATATATATATATATATATATAATATATATATATTATGTGCACCAATCCCCTGGTTCTAATGCTTTTGTGCTGCTCAAACTCGGTTGTCCGTGTACAATAGGGAGAATTAGGTTTCCACAGACAGGAAACAGAGCTTAATTTCCATCACCAGCATACATACAACTGTATAAATTCAAATTTTTCACACACAGGTTAGCCCTCACAGTGCTTTATCTTTTCTACAGGCAGAGTTTTTTTAATAGGAACTGTGGAGGAGAATGTCGACGCAGAACCGACTGAGAAATTCCGCGCAACACACAATCACACTGCTATTTTTGACTTACAGGCAGACTTGTCTCTAATTATTCTACTCCAGACAGTTCAATTCACCACCTTTCAAAATATATCATGCATGGAAGGGTGTTTTCGAGCCTACCTCCCTTGGAACTTCAAATTTGTCGAAGAAAAACTAGGCTTCTCTGTTCAGGAAGGCTATGTCGTACTTCCTGTAGAAATTCTTCTTGTAGAACTCTTGCCGGCTTGTGTAGGATGTTACTGTTCCTCTGAATGAGCTCAGTACACGGGAGAACTTTGAAACAGGCCGAAAAGCTCGATGGAGGACAACAATTTAATAGATTGTGGAAGCAGAGGACGAGTACTTCGGCCCGGACGTTGCAAATGTAAATGAATAGCAGGTGTGCGCGTCTTCAGCCAAACATTTTGAACTGTGGTGCAATTCGTGGTGAGGGGGTGAGGTGGCCGGACCGAACCATTATCCAACGTCATGGGCATCATTTTTCTATGTGTCCCTGGCTGCCATTACCTCCCCTCTGCCATTAACCGCCGCCACCACTGTCAGTGGGCCGATTTTCCCCGACGGACACTCCACATGTGTCGGCTACACGGCTAATTGGTGAGTCTGAACGTAACTGAGCTTGTTCGGATCCCACGAAGCGGTGTAACTAGCTGAGGGTGGCCAGTTTGACTAGCCCCCGATCCTTGTTCAATCCAAACCATTTTCACAGACATGCAGTTTCTGAAATATAGTTTATGTAATTGATGAAGAAGGTTATACACTTACCTACGTGGCCGTGGACACTCTATGCAGACTTTGGATCTTGAAATCACTGCCTCGCTTGCTGCTACCTCGTGCATAGGTGTTAGAGCCCATTCTTTCATTTGTTGAAGCTGCATGCATGGCTTTGAAATCTGACCCTTCAGTTGTAACTGCTACATTCACAGGTTTTGGTTGATTTCAGCTGTCAAGGATGTTCTCACGCCCAGGAGGAGTCTTTTTATGCGTTCCTTTTGTTGGTCTCGGTTGCCCCTGCCTCTAGAGTATGTTTTCCAGACGGATTAGCCGCTACAGGATTCCCGTAGGATGTCCTGTAGTTGCTTCTCCTTATGGGATGCAGGCTAATCGAGCAGGGCTACATTCACTGATGAAGAGTCTAGATGGAGCTTGAACAGGTAGAGTGTGCAAGCCTTTGCTGCTTGACTTGTCACTTGGAAAGAAAAAAAATCAATATGAGGGAAAAAGGGCTCTTTGTATGACTGTGCAGGAACACATAACCAGGTGGGTGCAATGGAGGTGGAAAGAGATGAAACAGGGTGCCATATGGTGATGGGTTGAATAGAGGGGTGGCTGCAGGCCTAACAAACTGATCCCAACCATCAGATTCCCTTTCAAAATTGAGTTTGGCTCATCCGAAGGTTCTACACGATGTTTCTTGTAGAAATACAGAACTTCCTATAGAAAGCCCAGAACTTCCTGTAGAAAGCCCAGAACTTCCTGTAGAAGGTGGAATCTTGATCCGAATGTGATCAAATTCTAGGAAAGGCGAGTGGCCATGGAGGGAGTGTATGTAGGGATGACCTGGAGCCTGGTACGGATCCCTATTCTCATTTTGCGTGCCCCTATTTACCTGTAATTTATTCTCTGCAACCTGCAGTTATTTTACAAAGATTAGGCCTATTTTCTTTTCCCTTTTTTTCTCCTTCTTTTTCTTTTTATTTTTTATTTTTTTTCCCTTTGTTTTTTTCAGAGACGGCTAGGGCGCCTCCATGAGGTTTTCACCCTCGTTATCTGCCCTGGGCACCTCAAATAGGTTTTCACCCAAGGATTTTCTTTTTATTCCTTTTTTTTTTCTAGAGACAGCTGGGGCGCCTCCATGAGGCTTTCACCTGCACTGTCTGCCCTGGGCGCCTCAGAGAGGTTTTCACCCAAAGATATTTTTATTTCCTATTTTTTTTTTGATGATCACGGTGTGGGTTGAATAGGGGCAGAGCCCTGCTCCACTACCAACACTGATTTTTCCAAGGTTTCAATGAACTCCTGCCTCAAAAGAGGTTTCCTGTAGATTTTCAATCGATGCCCATTGACGAGCATGGGGATGGATTCTACATCAATGGTCTTGATGAGGACTGAACCATTGTCATTGCATTTCTCCACTCTATATGGTCCTAACCATCTTGTCCTCAGCTTCCCTTTGAAATCCTTGTATCTTGAGTCATATAGTAGCACCCAATCTCCTGGCTGGAATTGCTTTTCATTAAGGTGTCAGTCATGCCATATCTTCCTCTGGAGTTGAACTACTTCTGAGTGGAGGAGGGTATGCATTCTTTTTTCATCTAATCCAATTAGCTGCAATAATATTTCACGTTGAGCATGGTTGAGATCTAAGTCCAGCTGAGCTGCCACCCTCAATGTGTTGTACTCGAACTCTATGGACAACAAAGCTTTCTTCCCGTAGACTAGCTCATAAGGTGTGAAACCTATTGTAGTTTTCCAAGTGGTGTTGTAGGTCCAGGTGGCCTCAACAAGGCGATCTGCCCAATCCTTTCTGCTGCTACTCACCACCTTAGTCAAAATCTCTTCCAATGCTCTATTAGTGACTTCCACCTACCCATTTTCTTGTGGATGATATGGGGTGGAAGTTCGGTGCTTGATCTTGTGATGAGCAAGCAGGTCTTCAATCAAGTTATAGGTGAACTAGCTCCCTTGATCGGTGACTAACTCTCTTGGGTAGCCAAACTTGTAGAAGATGTTTTCCCTTAAGAACTCAGCCACTTTCTCTTCTATCACTGCCTTGATTTCCTTTGTTTCTCCCCACTTTGTCAGGTAGTCGGTGAACACAATGATGTAAGACCTTTGCTTTGAAGGAGGGTTGATAGGAACCACAAAATCCATGCCCCACTTCTCAAATGGATCGAAGGTCACTTGAGGTTGGAGGGGAATTTCATCCCTTGGAGTTGGTTTCCCCATCCTCTGACATCGGTCACACTGGCTGATGTATTTTCTGACATCTTGATGAAGAGTAGGCCAATAGTAGCCTGCCTGTAGAATTTTGAAGGCAGTCCTTTTTGCTGCAAAGTGGCCTCCACAGGGTCCATCGTGACAGGTTAGGAGGATTTCAAAGACTTCCTCCTCCCTAACACAACGCCTCAAGATCTTATCTGGGCCAGGTTTAAACAGGTTGCCCCCATTCCAAGTGAATGGGGCACTCTTCCTCACAATTATGCTCTTCTCCTTTGAGGATAGATGCGGAGGGAACTGTGCTGAGACCAAGTAGTTTGCTATATCAGAAAACCATGGAGAGAGTATTGAGATAGCAAACAGGTGTTCATCTGGCATCTGGTCATCCACTGTCCCTTCTTCACCTGCAGGCAAATCCAATCTAGACAGGAAGTCAACAACAACGTTTTCCTTACCTGGCTTGTTGACAATAGTCAAATCAAATTGCTGCAACAAAAGTAACCATCTAATGATACGAGCATTTACATCAGGCTTATTCATTAAATATCTAATCGCAGCATGATCAGTACATACAAATGTTTGATAACCAGTGATGTAGTGTCTGAACTTGTTTAGGGAATGGACTACAGCCAAGAACTCTTTCTCGATCACAGTATAGTTCATCTCTGCCTTGGACAGGTTTTGCTAACAAAGTATATGGCATATGGCAATTTCTCCTCAACTTGTCCTAAGGCTGCCCCTATGGCTTTGTTCGAGGCATCAGTGTGGATGTGGAAAGGTAGGGCCCAGTTTGGACCTCTCAAGATCGAGGGGGATACTAACTTAAATTTCAATTCATCCAGAGCCCCTTGGGAGTCATCAGTCCATTTAAACTCAACATATTTCCCTAAGAGGCTAAACAATGGTGAAGCTAGCTTACTGAAATCTTTAATGAATCTTCTATATTATCCTTCCAAGCCTAGGAAACTTCGAACATCTCTGACCTTTTGGGGAGGTGGAACCTTTTGGATGATAGCGATCTTGTTAGGATCCACCTGCAATCTTTGCTGAGAAATGGTATGACCTAGCATAGTCCCTTCAGTCATCAAGAATTCACATTTTTCGGGGCTGAGGGACAGGTTCATCTCAATACACTTGGCTAAAACTTTTCCCAGGTTAGTCAATGCTTTTTGGAAGTTGGACCCATAAGGAATAAAGTCATCCATATAGATTTCCACTGAATCGTGAACCAGTTCAACAAATATGCTCAATACTGCTCTCTGGAAAGTGGAAGGAGCGTTGCACAACCCAAAGGGAAGGACCCGATAGGCAAAGGTACCCCATGGACAAGTGAAGGTGGTTTTATCTTGGTCTTCTGGGCTGATTTGGATCTGATTATACCTGTTAAACCCATCTAGGAAAGAAAAGAACTTCTTCCCTGCTAGTCCATCCAACACTTGATCTATGAAAGGCAAAGGGAAATGGTCCTTCTTGGTGGCTTTGTTAAGTTCTCGGTAATCTACATAGATTCTCCACTTCCCGTTTTTCTTAGGCACAAGCACTAGAGGTGAGACCCACTCATTGTCAGGGATGGGGTAATGAATCCTGCATCCAACAATTTTTGCAATTCTTCTTTGACGATGCCTTTAAGGGTTGGATTCATTCTCCTCTAAGGCTTCCTGACTGGTTTACAATCCTCTCTAATGTAGATGTGATGGGTACAGACCGATGAGTGGACTCCTTTCATCTCCTTATATCTCCAAGCAAAAGCATCCAAATGGCTGTTCAATAAGCTACACAGCTCCTTCTCCTGGGAGGGAGATAGGGAGGAGCTGATCTTTAAGGTTCTTTCAGGGCCAAATTCCACACTCTTAACTCTGGGAGAGGTCGGATCAGTCACACAGAGGTCCACTAAAGCATTGGCTTGGGTATCTTCCACCAACTCCGCTAATGACAGTGCACCAGGAGGTGGGTTTTGGATCAAATTCTCAATCAAGTCATCCTCGGTTTGAGGGCCTCCCCTGGTGGCTTCCACTGTGCACAAAGGTGAAGAGTAGACCTCGTCCTCATCTCCCTCTTCCAACCAGAGAGGTAAGTCATGTTCTAGCAGAGGTTGGGCAGGAGGATAGAGGACTAGCTGCTTAGACATAGGCCCATTCTTGATTCTCCCTACCTCTTTTCCGGGCTGCCCTAGAATGGTTTCTAAGCACAGTCTTTATGTCCTCATAAGGTAGTTGGTAGATGTCCCCTCCAGCTACCAAATGAAAGGTATCTAGAAGTTCTTCACTCCTCGAAGTAGAACCAGCTTCAAAGATTCAGGGTCAAGTGTGCACCTGGCCTGTTTATAACTAAGTTGGAACCTTTCCTCGTACTCTTCTAAAGACTCATCATTTCCCATGGTCATCCGAAAGATTTCTCCCTTTGTTTCCTTTAACCTACAGTAGTCCCAGTATTTATTGTTAAAGGCTTGCTACATTTGAGCCCAAGTAGTGATATTGTTTCCAGGTAAACCAATGAACCAGCGTAGTGCTGCATCCTTGAAGATAGAAGGAAAGAGCTTCAACTTTTGCTCATCCTCGGCATAGTCATAAGTTCGATAAAGGACAGCAAACTCAAACAGGAAGGTATCAGGGTCTTCGGTGGTCAATCCATGGAAATGAGGTAAGATTGAGGGGCTTATGTTCTTCATTTTCATGTCCCCATTGGTCTCTCGGATGGGAAAGGCACCTTCTATTCTCTCATTATCTCCTATCCCATTTCTATGTTCAGTCATGGTCTCAAGAGGGATGTTCTCTTTCTCTTCTTCTATTATAGGATCTTTGTTATCTCTGGAGGTTCACCTATAGGTTCTTCTGGATCACGACCACCAAAGAAGAGAGAAGGGTGACTCAGTGATGTGGTGGGGGTGTTGGGTAAGAATTCTTCGGTATTGTCTCTGTTCCTACGAGGCATGAAATGAAAGATTTTTGGCTGCTTTTGCTTTCTTTTTTTTTTTTTTTTCTGCTTGTACCTGCAAGACTAAAATAGATGGAATTGCAACTAACTAAAATCTATCTTGCTGAAATGAAAATGCGGAATTGAAATGAAAGCAAGAAAGGACTAATCTATCTTGCTGAATTGAAATTGCAGAATTGAAATGCTAGTTTACACTCGCGGAATTGAAATGCTACTCTACACTTGCAGAATTGAAATGCTAGTCTAGGAAAGCAAGAAATGTCTAGTCTACTTTTGCGGAAATGAAATTGCTGAATGGAAATGAAATAAACTACTGAGCAGAAGGTTGTGGTAGAAAATAGAACAAAAGCAGCAATCACAAATACTTTGACGCTTCCCCGTCAACGGTGCCAAAAATAATGGTGGGCTCTAGTATTGCAGCAATAATGCTGCAACTCCTGGGACTCCTTTATTTACTGTTATTAACCCGGTAGTTCGTAACAAAATTGGAAGCGACGGTGTTGTATGCACAAGTACTAGCTCTTGCCACGGCTGTCACTTGGTCAGCTGGCACAAGTCCTCTAGGAGCTTAAGCCAACTTCTATGAGCTTTGAGAAGAATCATTTTAACTGATGGATGAAAGCTAAGTCAAAGGAAGCTAACCTACTTGCAGAAAGGAACTAAAAAGTTGAAAGGAAGTGCAAACCCTAGCAAACCCTAATTTTACCAGCTAGCCCTACTGAGGCGAAAAAGAGGGCGCAAGCTACTGAAAGAGATGCCATTGACTTCTAGGAAGGTAAAATGCATGTGTCTAAGCTACTTCTATAGTAAAATCTGAAGAAAACATATTTTTGTATTTTTGAATAAGTTGTCAGAATTATCATGCATGTGCTTTCACTGTTTTTGACTGTGTAGAGGTGGGTCAGTGAGAGAAAATTCTTGCAGGAGGTTGGGAAGGTTGAGAGAGGGCCTAAGGGGTCCCTAGCACCCTTCCAGAGAGTTTCACAGAGTTTGGCTATCAAGAAACCGCTTCTGTGAGCTTCTACAGGAAGTCTGTAGGGGTTCTACAGGATGTTCTGGAATTTCTACAGGATGTTCTATGATTTTCTACAGGATGTTCAGAAAGGGGATTTTGGAGAATTGATGGAGGGAAAAAGGTGAAGGAGTGGGTATGGAGGTGAGATAAGGGTGTAAGGAGGTCCAGGGCTTGGTGGATGGAGTTGAGGAGTGGCGAGGATGGTTGGATTTGTTCAAGGAGGGATAAAACAATGTTGCACAAAAAGATGAGAATTAGAGCGAAGTGAGCGAATGTGGAAAATGTAAGGCAAGGATTCTAAGTAGAGGATGGAGCAGGTGGGATTGCTGGAGTACGGGAAGGTAGAGAAGTGGTATAGGAGCTCTGCAAGTTAATTTTTCAATTGACCAAATAAATACTTGGAAATCAAGGACCTAATTACTATGACCTAATCTGACCTAGGTAACAGCAATGAAAATGAACATAAGTCTATTTGCAACAAAATCATGTGAAGTAACTATGCAACTAAGCAATCATGAACCTAAACATGCAACCACAACTGATATCAGCTTCGGCATATGAAAATCTAATACTAATAATTGCATGGCGAAGCAAAGACAATGTTTTTGTTGGCAGCAAGGTCACCTTTGTCCCAGCTCACGATCCCACTGAGTGAGAGGTGAGATCAGAGCTGCTTGATGGCCCTTTTTATGAAGATCTTCCCTGTTATTAACCTATCAACTCAATTTGAACATGAAAAAACTTTCTAATCATCAACCATGAGCTATGTAACTAAGCAAGATTCTAATCCACTTAACAGAAATTATTTTGCAAAGACATGAAAATGAATAACAATACACAAAGGAAGCCTTGGCACTTGGGTTGGGCCCAACCTCAAGAGCTACAGGCTCCTAAGAAAACTTAGAACTGATGCCAAATAAAGTTGCTTCCCATTACTAAAAAATAACCATGTTCATAAGAAAGTTATACAACAGTAGCTACAAAATGAGCTGAGAAAATAACAGCACTCTAGTGCAAAATATAAACAGTCCAAAAAGTAACCTACGAAGGTTGAAAGCCTTCTTATTTATGCACTACGAGGGGCCTCAGCAGCTCTCCTTAACTCAATGGGCTCTGCTGTTCAAACTTCCAGTAAACAGTCACTTTTCACAAAGCTGCTTCGCTGCCTTTAGGATTCGTTTTGGTGGCCTGTTGAGCTCCGAGTTGAGGGTGGAGATTTCGAGGAAGGGGCCATTTAATGCAAGGGACACCCTTCCTACGAATCCTCACCCTTGTTCCTTCATGCTTGGCTATCATCTGGCTCATAATTGCTTGGCTTTGTTCCAAAATTTGTCTAAAAACTTGCATTAACAACGTGTTAGCCTCCTTGGTCAAGTGACTATCCTTATTCGCTCAACTAAGATAAACATACTAAAAAAACATGCATAAACTATGAAAAATGGTGGATTGACGAAGCACAATTAGGCAAAATGAGCCCAATAGGTTACCCAATTCCGGTGCCCATCACAAGGTGTGCATTAGATTGTTTGTTATTTATTCCAAAAATAAAAATCAATTGCACTCATATAGTATATGAAAATGAAAGCATGTTTGCATTAGTAGATTCTTTATGATTAGGAATTGAAAAGTGAAATTCGAACTTTCATTTTTTCATCATAGTATTTGTGAGATAAGCAGAAATCGATGCATTCTGTTTCCTATTGATTGGATTACTTGCTTGCACTGTTGTTCTTGCATTTGCTTGTTTGGAAATGAACTCCTTACCCTCATTTAGGTAGTCATTCATTGAAAGGAATGGTTTTTTCTCATCTAGTTTCATTCTAGGGAGTGTTAAAGACACATTCGATAAGGCCTTGAAATCGAAACTTAATTCAAGATTAATTGTTAAAATCTATTGAATGAACTTAAAAATGCATTGGAACCTAACACTCACATATCTAGAGGTCTAGGCTAGAGATGTGTTTCGGCATTGTTAAACCTAGTTGTTATTGTTTTCACTAAGGTTGGGTGATTCCTTCTTTTGTGATTCAATAGATACTAGTAGGGATTTGTGCTCCCCATACCATCGTGTATATATTGGGAGACCCCACTAGGTTATCATCCTATTATCCATAGGAAGCCGAGTCTACCACCTTATGAGTCGTAATGCACTAAACACAACATTTGTGAAGATTGACTATCGTACGGAAAGTCCTTGGTCATTTCTCTTTCATTTTATTACCAAGGTGTATATGCAATTTTACGATTTGTCTGGTAAACCTCTTACCTAGAATTCCAGAGCAGTCACTTTCGCTCCTTTTTGAATCTTTACAAGTAAAAGGATCATCTAAGCACTTGTCCTTTCAGGCTCATTAAACTTCAAAGGTGACTAGAGTCATCTTTAGCCTCTTTTATTGACACTTTAAACATGAAAAGGAAAAGTTTCATTCCAGCGTCATAAAATTTATTTGCCACAATAACATTTCACCTATTAATCTTGGCCGCGTTGTGATCACATCTTGATAGAGTTTTTGCAAATTTAATGATTTTATCCTAGACCTTGTGAGCTAAACCATCCTAGTGGACTCACCGATCCCGTCCTCTTTACCAAGTTATAGAGACTTTGCATCTCCTGCCTCTTCTGAGGTATCGACTGTTGGTGGTACCCTTCCCATTGTCCCAAGTGTTCAGCCTCTTGACTCTCAAGCTCCAGGAGAAGAACCTTTTGATTTCGATTGGGATCCTCTCTGGGAGTATTTGGACGATGATCTCCTGTCTATTCCTCTCGATGTTTCGGTTGCAATGGATTCTTCTGACATGGATGAGATGAGTTCCATTAGCAGTGAAGAGAACCTTGTGTCAAGTAGAGAACTTCCTCTTCCCCCGGAAAGTTTCCCTTTTTGCACTCCTCTTTGCGTGTCATATTGTTGTGCTATCATGCCTTGTTTGACATCATGAGTTCCACATTTCTAAATCAGAGTTCTATGTGGTCTCGTACTATGGCCCCAACTTCAGGGCCTTTCATGGCTACAAATTCCACACCTCAGACTCAAGTCATATCGGTCATGTCCGTTCCGTCAATGCCCACCGTTTGTGTGGCTTCTACAGCTCCTTCCATTAGTGCAGTTACTGCATCCTCGGTGGTTACTACTATTGTCGGGCCCTCTTTTGAGGCCGCTAACAGTGGTCCTTCATCCCTGGCGTCCGGAGTTATTCACCCTACAGGTAATATACCACTTTCTTCCAGTTCCATTCTAGCAGGGTGGTCATATGAGCAATACATGTTTTCTCTTAAAAACATGAATCATAACCCTTTGGGCTCCCAACCACTGTATGATCTGCATAGCCTGTTGCACTATTATGATCCTTGAGGGGCTCATATTTATCACACTGGGTCTCTCCCTCTGGAGCCCACAGTCGAAGTTTCTATTCCGCTCTCAGTTACCTAGAATCACACCACTTATCATGGCCCGTAAAGCCTACCTTTTCAAGGGAAACCATTTCAAGGGCAACTATTTCAAGGGTAACCTTCAGGCCTACAAGGAAAACCCTTTCAGGGACAACCTTTGGCCACCACAGGTGCCTCTTTTGTTTATTTAGGGTAAACTTCTGGTCAACGAGGTTAGCCTCAATTCTAGCCAAGCCAACCAGTTGCCCAGCAAGGTTAGCCTTATAGACAACAAGGTCAACCCTCTGGTCAATCATGACAGCCTCAGATCCAGCAGGGTGAACCTGATGTCTAGCAAGGTCAACCCTCTAGTCAAATGGGCCAGCCTCAGATCCAGCAAGGTCAGCCTACTATCTAGCCAGGTCAACCCTCTGGTTAAATGGGCCAACCTCAGGTTTATCAAGGTAAACCTATTACCCAGTAAGTTTAACCTTTTGGGAAAATAGGTTAACCTCAGTACCAACAAGGCCAACCTTCTAGCCAGTTGGTTCAACCTCAATACCAACAAGGCCAACCTTCTAGCTAGTTGGGTCAACCCCAGTTTCAATAAGGACATCAATCCGGTCAAATTAATCCACCCTTTAGTCAACTGGGTGTTTAGACGATAGCTATTTCTCAAGCCCCACCGAGTTTCCAAACTCAAGCTAGACTTTAGACTCAAGCCGGTCTCCAAACTGAAGTTGGATTTCAAGCCCAACCTATTTATCAAATGCAGCTTGGGCCTCAAGCACAGTTTGGATCTCAGCCGCAATATGGTCTCCAAGTACTTTAGAAACCCCAAGGGCAACCTCAGGGTGCTCCATATCAAAATTATCAGCAACCACAGGTCAATCTTTATCAAAATTTTCAGCAGCCTTATGCTTCCCCTGTCGGTCAAGTTGTTAACCAATGGTTTGCTGGTGGTCAAAATTTGGGACATCAACCAGGTTATGGCATTAACCCACCTAACTATAACCCTTATGGACAAAATCCTTATGGACAAAATCTGTGGGGGAAAATGGGATCTGGTTGGGACATTAATGCTGGCCCTTATCAGAGGCCTATGATGTCCTTTAATCCTCAATTACCTTTTCTGGCAACCTTGGAACTGCCCGATGTTTCCAAGATGACAAATGACCCTATCCTTCATAAACCATATTGGCCACCAGTTCTGACCAAAATTCCCATTGATTGTCCTAAATTTGATGGCAAATCTGGCGAGGACCCCCAAGTGCATGTTATGACTTATCACCTCTGGTGCTCGTCTAAATCATGGCTTGATGATTCTATCCACCTCCATCTTTTTCAAAGGAATTTCACTGGTTCTGCTGCAAATGCTATATTGAGCTCGTTCGTGGAACTTTCCAAGACTTCAATTCGCTTGCAATGGAATTTCTTACCCATTTTCAGTTACCAATTCATTATGAAATGGGGACACATACCCTTACTTCTCTGAAATAGGACACGGCTACTCAAATCTCTGATCATATTCATGAATGGAGAAGGAGGTACCATTTGATTAAGTTTTGGATCCTTGATCAGCTTCTGACTGACAATTTTACTACCTCTTTTGTCGGTCCGATAGCCAAAGGATATTTCTATGGGGGCATGTGTTATTGTGTTAGGCCCCTATACTACTAGTGTAACCCCTTATTATTATTAGTACAATCCTCTTATTATATTGATGTACCCATATTGTTACTATTGTGCCCCATAGAAGCCCACTATTGTTATTATTGTGCCCTTACATTATTATTGTTATGTAGGCCCTGATTATATAATGAACCCTTAGACTCCTATATATAGAAAGGAGGTCTTTTCATTTGTATCATCCAAGAATTGTTCATTTATGTAATGTAAAGGAGGTCGCCCCCTCGAAGAGGCTGAGTTCTAAGGCGTTGATCTATATTTTCTATCTTTCCTTGAGCTGGTTTGATAACATTTGGTATCAGAGCTTTGGATTCTAGGGTTTCGCTGCTCCAAACAGGTCATCGTGGAATTGTCGCTATAACGTTTTTTCTGCAACGTTTTAGAAGTTGAAAAAAAAACCCATTTGAGAAGACATCGCGCTAAATTGTATGTCCAAATTTCAGAGCTTTTTTCGCTATATTTGTGGAGATATGATCTGAGGAAGTTGGTCTTTTTGCAGACTCCGGAATTACATTCCAAACAGGTGACCTGGGGAAAATCGTCATAACTTTCTTTCTGAGCATCGGATTGAAATTTCACAAAAAGGAAAAGAAAGAGGACAGACTAGAGTTTCTTATAGATATTGTTCAAAGCCAAAGGTCCAAATAGTGACACGTGGCACTTCATACAAGTTCGCTCTTCTGGAAAGGTCTATAATCAGGTCACTGTGGGAGATTTGGCATAACTCTTCATTAGAGAATCCAATT